>JBBPJL010000896.1:0-12643 GCA_038088675.1 Xanthoconium separans | reverse complement strand
GGACTGATCCTATCTGATGTCTTTCCGACCTATCCCACACGATGCTGTATTGTCAATCGGCGAATCTCTCCAAGTATGACACCCGTTTCCTCCCGCTCACTGCTATTCCGCTCTTCCAGACAGCGGGACTCCGCTTTCCTTCCGATTCCTTTTCTTCCATTCTGTTCCGACTAGCGGAACACTTACTTTTCCTTAAAGACCCGATGGTCCATGCCAGAGTCTTGCATCGTATAAATAACAGAGTCTTGTACTTGTACAACTTAATCTAGTTCTACGCAATCTATACCACGTTTAGCTGGAGTTCCACTAGCTCGAAGATCCCTCTTCTTGCTCGTGTCCCTTCCCTCCTACCGCGAAGAACTAGGACTTCGCGTCGTCACAAGAGGACCCTTTCTTAAAGGGTTGAGTGCGACATTGTCGACTTCGCTCAGCTTAAGTCGACAACTATCAAACAGAACACTGCTTGTCTCTTTGCTCATCCTCCAACAACTGTGTTAACTCCAGTTGTCACAGTAAGCGTAACAAAAGAACTAGATTACTGATCAGGCCCTGTTTCCAAACAGAAGGCCAATCCCCAGACCATCATTTCCTGGTTTCGTGCTCCCTCGTCTTCTCCAGAACCTTCTATCAGTGTGGACCCCTCAGATCCATTACCACCTCCATCGGGATTACCCGAACTCTGGAGATTACAAACAGATCATCCAGATTATCTTCCTCTTCCCAGAAGACTCAGTTCTCTTGACGAAAAAGGAACTTATAAACGGGCCCAAGAAAGAGTCAAAGAGCGAAACATCGCAGAAGGAAGGCCACCCTATGCTCTCCCACCTCGTCCTATCCCATTTTTCGCTCCTCGCATCCCAGGCCCATCTCGCAGACCTGAGCCAACGCCGGAACCCATCCCAGAACCTACCGTTGAGGAAGGAGAGGATAAATTTGCCCCCATCGATTGGGACGCACCAGCTTCTCTGGTACATCCCGAACGAATCCCTCTTCCCCCTGATCCAGAAACAGATTCTGAAGACGAAATGCCCGAATTAAAAGCCGGACTACCTGATGAGTTCTCCGGAAATGGCATCGATGCCAACTGGTGGCTTCATGCCATGGATGCATATTTTTCCATCAACCCCAAGTATGATGAAGAAGCCAAAATCGTCACTGTCCTGAATAGGATGAGTAAGGGCAAAGGAAGAACCTTCTCAGAAGGATACTATGAGCGCCTGGCCAAAAAGCTGATCCCAGAAGGAGATCAAACCTGGGAAAAGTTCAAGGCCGACTTTCGGGGCATGATGTCCATTCATGACGAGACATCCTCGGCTAGGAGGAAACTCTATGCCATTCGCCAAGGACCCAACACCGAAGAAGCCTTTAACAAATTCGCTTCAGAATTCAAACTCTTGGCAGCCCAATCTGGAATCATCGATCAATCCGCTCTCTGCGAAACCTTCAGCCGAGGAGTACATAATGACCTTATGGAAAAGGTCTTAGGTTCCAACGAAGAACCACTCACTGTCGATGAATGGATCAAGGCGGCAGGAAAATTCGCCCGCCAGACTGAGCGCATCAGGGACATCCGAGGCAGAAGGCCTGGATTCGGAGGATATGGAACTTCCTCCAACAGTAACCGAGATCCCAACGCTATGGACGTTGACTACATCCGACTCTCCCCCGTAGAAAGGGCCAAACTCATGAGAGAAGGCAAATGTTTCATATGTAAGAAACCGGGATGTTCCACCAGGAACCATAAAGATAACCGCAAAGGAGCCAGAAACTGGAGATCTGGACCCCGATCCGACAAACCCTTGCCACGTCTGCCGGTACAAAATCGAACCGTTGAAGATAAACCTGCGGAGAAGGAAGAAAAGAATGAAGCAATCAGAATGATAGAGCAACTGGTTGCAAAAGGACATGGAGTAAAGGAAATGGCCGAATCCCTCCGGGAAATCTACCTAGAAGACCCGCCAACCTACCAAACCAAAGACACCCCTATGGAAGGGATCAATCAGACCTGGACCACACCCAAAAGGGGCACGAAACTCTCGAAAGAAAGGGTAAAGCAGAGACTTAAGGATTTTTAGACAGGCGCCGAGAACCGACTACTCGACTGCCTAGAACGAACCCCATTGTAACTACTGTAGAGGAAAAGTCAATTTTAATACCTCTACAAGTATCTGCAATGGGGGGAGTTCATGTCGGACAAACCACCGCCTTGATCGACTGCGGAGCAACATCCTGCTTCATGGACGAAGCCTATGCTCGGAAGAATCGATTCCCTTTCTTCTGACTCGCTGAACCCTGAGAAGCATACAATGCAGATGGAACCATAAACAGATCTGGAACCATCCGCTATCGCACCCGAGTAACCATCTATATCCAAGGAGTTCCTCAAAACCAAGACTTCTTCATCGTTCGATGTGGAAAGCAGAACATGATCCTAGGAATGACTTGGCTCACTGAAGTCAATCCCCTCATTGATTGGTCTTCAGGAACGGTGGAAATAAATGGCGACCCTCACCTCCCTTCCCGACGACAGCCCATACACCAAAGATATCTGCTGAGAGCCATGGGGCTTGACATGGATGATCGCATCGAACGATGCATCTATAAGAGAAAAGGACTCAGAGAGTATCTCCCTAAGAAAGAATGGATATGACGAACTACCCTCTCCACCCAACTCGCACAGGAAGCAGGGACTACAAAAACTGAACTTCCTAAAGAATACCAAAGGTACAAAAAGGTTTTTGAGGAACCATCCAACGAACTCCCCCCTAAGAGAGCCTTCGATCACAAAATCGAACTCACTAAGGACTTCATACCCAAAAGGGGAAAAGCGTACCAATTGAATCCTGCGGAACAAGAGGCCTGTAAAAAGTTCATCGAAGAACATCTAGCCTCAGGAAAGATAGAACCATCCAAATCGCCCCAAGCATCCCCCTTCTTCTTCGTCCAGAAGAAAGACGGAAAACTCCGCCCCTGTCAGGATTATCGATATCTTAACTCCCAGACAGTGAAGAACACCTACCCACTACCACTCATAGGCGATCTTATCGATAAACTAAACGAATCGGAGCTATTCACCAAAATGGATGTATGATGGGGATATAACAACATTCGGATCAATCCTGCAGATAACTGGAAGGCCGCTTTCATCACGCCCTATGGGCTATATCAACCAACAGTGATGTTCTTTGGGATGTGCAATTCTCCAGCCACCTTCCAAGCCTATATGAACGACACCTTTGCCGACATGATCGCCGAAGGATGGCTAGTCATCTACATGGATGATCTCCTCATCCATTCAAAGAATGACCCAAAATTACATGAAGAACGAACTAAAAGGGTATTGGCTCGGATGGAAGAACAGAAACTTTTCCTCAAACTGGAGAAGTGCACTTTCGCTGCTAAAGAAGTCGAATACCTTGGCATGGTAGTAGGGAACGGAAAAGTCCAGATGGATAAGACTAAGGTAGATGCTATCCGAGACTGGAAGCCACCTCAGTCCGTAATGGCAGTCCGATCCTTTCTCGGATTCTGCAACTTCTACAGAAAGTTTATTCCTGGATTCTCCGATATTGCTCGCCCACTCAATGATCTCACCCGAAAAACTACCAAATGGGAATGGACTACTACCCATCAGCAAGCCTTTGAAAGACTTCGCGATACTTTCTTGCGTCAACCCGTTCTCACAATGCCAGACACAGCAAAACCCTTCACCCTCATGACCGACGCTTCCCTCGTTGCTACCGGAGCTGTCCTTATGCAGAAAGATGAAAACGGAGATCTCCATCCATGCTCCTACCTATCCAAAACCCTTTCCGAAGCAGAAAGGAACTACGATATCTACGATCGAGAACTTCTCGCCGTTATCCATGCCTTGGAGGAATGGCGACATTACCTCACTGGCACCGAGCATGTGGTTACCGTCCTAACAGACCATAAAAACCTAACCTACTTTCGACAACCACAGAATTTATCTCGACGACATGCCAGATGGCAACTCTTCCTTCAGGAATACAACCTAGCCTTCCAACATTGCCCAGGATCCCAAATGGGCCCAGCCGACGCGTTATCTCGACCCAAAGGAGTTACTACTGAGTCCGACAACACGCAGAAAGTACTTCTTCCAGAACAACTCTTTATTCGGACAATTGACGCCGAATTACAATCTAAACTCCTCGCATCCACCCCGTCGGACCCCTTAGTCCTTGAACAATTAAAACTTCTCAGCACGGACCACGATAAAGTCCTACCTACGAGGTTTAATAATCCTCTGGACTGGGCATACACTGACGGCGTCCTCTACTACAAAGGACACGCATACATACCGGACATCCTCCTTCGACAACGGATAGTGGAAGAATGCCATTCCTCCCCACTCAGCGGACATAACGGTTACTTCCGCACCATTGCCTCTCTTGAGAAGGACTATTGGTGGCCCGGAATGACAACGTTTGTCCGTAAATATATTTCTGGACATGCCACCTGTCAGGCAAACAAAGTCCAGACTCACCCTACTGTCCCCGCCCTCTCTCCTATTACCTCCACCGCAACCCAGCTGTTCCAACAGGTGTCCATTGACCTAATTACCAGACTGCCCACTAGCAATGGCTTTGACTCCGTCATGGTCGTGGTAGACCATGGGCTTAGTAAGGGGGTGATTTTTGAACCTTGTACCAAAACTATTGATGCCGCCGGGGTGGCCAAAATCTTTTTCTCCTCCGTTTTCAGACGCTTTGGACTACACGACAAGGTGATCTTGGATAGAGGACCGCAATTCGCCTCTGCCTTTGCCATTGAGTTAGCCCGACTTCTACAATACGACGTTGCCCTTTCCACTGCATACCACTCACAGACTGATGGAGAAACAGAGAGAGTCAACCAAGAACTGGAAACCTACCTTCGGATCTTTTGTGATGGAATTCCGCAAAAATGGGTGGATCTCCTTACTACTGCCGAGTATCACCACAACTCCGCTCGCCATTCCGTCACCAAACAAACCCCGTTCCTATCCCTCTCTCAGAAAAACCTTCCTTCCAGCCCTAGAACAACGAATGACCTCTCTGGAAAAAGCCCGAGAAGAAGCCATCGCTGCACATGACAAAGCCAGACAATACATGGCGAATCGGATCTCATCTAAATTTTCCCCCTGGAAGACAGGACAAAAAGTCTGGCTAGATTCCCGAAATCTCAAGCTAAGATACCCCACCAGAAAACTCGCTCCTCGAAGGGAAGGACCTTTCGAGATTACCCAAGTACTTTCCCCAATTTCCTATCGCCTCAAACTTCCCCCAATGTGGAAAATCCACGACATTTTCCATGCCTCCCTCCTACCTCCATACAAGGAAATGGAGGAACATGGGAAGAACTTTTTTCCTGAACCACCAGACATAATAGAAGGAGAAGAGGAATGGGAAGTCGAGAACATCTTGGCACACTGAGGGTCGCCCGCCCGACGATCGTATCTGGTCAAATGGAAGGGCTATTCCGCAGCTGAGAACACTTGGGAATCAACACGGAACTTGCGGCACTCCGCAGAACTAATTCAGGAATACTGGGACCGACAGGGAGATAAAAGGTAGCCAATCAGGACTAATACTGGGAACAGCTATAAGGCGCACTGACTGGTGGCAGGCTCTCCCTCATCCCCATCTTCTCCACAAAAAAAAAAATGTACGCTACCGTCAATGACCTCCCAATCGACACCCCCCTTCGTCTTCAACGATTCCCTCCGGAACACCAACGCATGGCCCTTAGTTCCCTACTCTCCAACCCTGTCGTCCACCGATATCTTAAACGAGACGACGCCTTTGTGCATGGTGGTGCCATTGATACCCTCATCGCTGTCGCCCAATCCCTCCACACCATCAAACGAGTACACGAGATCTCTATGGGAGATGTACTCGAACCCAACCCCGGACATGTCCTTATGGACACCACCATCTCCGAGGCCCAGACCTTTGTCTACAACACTCTCCAACGCTTTGGAGTTATTGCGGCCCTCAAAAAACTCCCTTTCATTGTCGTTGCCCCCATTATCTGTACCATCTTTAGGACTCTCCCCCATCAATATCAGCAGTACTACCTCGATCAGTCAATCACCCCCTGGGACAACCCCCTCTATACCTGGGACAGTGACACCACCGTTAAAGAAGACCTCGCCTCAGTCCCCTCCACCACCACCTCTGGAGATTCCTCTCCTTTATCCGCGACCGATAAAGAAAACATTACCCCCATTCCTGTGCCAGCCCCTAGTAAGCCCGACGAAGGAAGCGTCAACCATCGGGGATCTGATCCGAGAGTTCGCCCCGGAATTAATGGAGAGAACCCCTTTGCTGATGGGGGACTCGTGGATAGAATCTTGGCCACTCTCCCCCTTGCCCACCGTCCCTCTCCCACTCCCACTCGATCCCCCAAAGCTGGCACAAGGGAGTACATCATTATTGGAGGACTCCATTCTTCAGATGTCAAGAGCCAACAAGGAGACAAAGGTAAAAAGGTGGCTTCGGTATCGCCCTCACCCGCCAGCTCCTCGACCAACCCCATCGACGTCGACCGCATCCCTACTCCCCGCTCCTCCACATCTCCCTACATCCATCGCACCAGATGCTTTGTTTGTAGGGGCACGGACCATATACGACCAGACTGCCCAAAATACACTTGCCCCGTCTGTCGCAAAACAGCGCCAGGCCATGCGCAAAAAGATTGCCCCTTCACTACTTGCCTACGCTGTGGCCACCAAGGACATACACCGGAGTTCTGTTGGGAAAGGCCGTCGATCAAAGACTCGTATGACCTTACCGACTACGAGGTCAACTGTGGAGACGATTGAGGAGATAGCCGAAGGATGAGTCTCGAAGGTGGAACTTCGAGTCATAGGGAGGGGCTAATGTTACGGTTTTGTGACTGGCGCGTTTATTTTTCTTTCACATTTGAACTCTTTCACTCCTCACGATAGGGACCGATCCTATCCGATGTCTTTCCGACCTATCCCACATGATGCTGTATTGTCAATCGGCGAATCTCTCCGAGTATGACACCCGTTTCCTCCCGCTTGCTGCTATTCCGCTCTTCCGGACAGCGGGACTCCGCTTTCCTTCCGATTCCTTTTCTTCCATTCTGTTCCGACTAGCGGAACACTTACTTTTCCTTAAAGACCCGATGGTCCGTGCCAGAGTCTTGCATCGTATAAATAACAGAGTCTTGTACTTGTACAACTTAATCTAGTTCTACACAATCTATACCGCGTTTAGCTGGAGTTCCACTAGCTCGAAGATCCCTCTTCTCGCTCGTGTCCCTTCCCTCCTACTGCGAAGAACTAGGACTTCGCGTTGTCACAAGAGGACCCTTTCTTAAAGGGTTGAGTGCGACATCGTTGACTTCGCTCAGCTTAAGTCGACAACTATCAAACAGAACACTGCTTGTCTCTTTGCTCGTCCTCCAACAACTGTGTTAACTCCAGTTGTCACGGTAAGCGTAACACCGCGATCTCTAGCGATCCTGATATCAGCATGATACTGCCCAACCGACTCCTATTAACACCAACAACTGTACAAACCTCTCCACCATGGGTGACGCTTCGACCTCAATGGCAACCTTCAAGCCAAACAAGCCTCTGGGCTTTAATGGCAACAAGAAAGCATTTTTGGACTGGTTCCAGAAGATTGAGATCTACTGGGCCTGTCAACCTGGCATGAGGGAGGATCAGAAAACACTGGGGACCTGCCTCTATATGAATGAGGGGCCTGCCGCAGTGTGGGCCAGTGCGTATAGCAAGACCCACCTCACCAAGTCCCAGAACGACCCCTCTCGCCTCGTGTGGAAGGATTTTGTCACCGAGCTCAAGGCTACATATGCCCTGCTTTTGGAAGAGGCTGATGCTCAGAAATGCCTCGACCAGTTCAAACAGGGGAATACTCTCACCGAGCAGTATATTATTATGTTTCAGCAGATTGCTAATGATGCTGGCTACCAACATGTCACTGAAAACACGTGTGAAGTGGACCATCTTATCTACTTGCTACGCAAAAACATGAATCCCACTATTGTCCATGCTGTGGAGGACAACCATTTGCTGATGAAGACTCGAGACTACAACAAGTTTGTAACAGCGTTGAAGCACACCGGGAAGGCGCAGGAGGAACAGCATGGAGGGAAGGTTCCCCCATCTGCCCTCTTTTTCGGCAATTGTCCCTTCACAGCTCCGCATCAATCAACCTCTCAACCTGTCCCTCCTCATGATGCTGTTTCAGATCGCACCGCCACAGCCGCCTTGGTTCCTGTGCCCTCTGACCGACAAGATGCCACGGGTATCACCTATGGCAGCCAGGGACAACCAATGGACTTCTCAAGAGCCCGTCGCCATCAGATCTGTTATAATTGCGGCGAAGGCGGCCACTTTGCCAGGGAATGCCCACACCCTAGGGCCAGATGGTCCCAATGAATTCATTATATGTTGTCGGAGTTGAATGATGATGAGAAACGAGAAGTGACAGAGGGTTTTTGAAAAGGTCGGAAGGAGTTAGCACACCCTTACCGACCAAAAGTCCTGGTTCTAGTCCTGGTTTGAGTTCAAATTCACCAATTACTTGTATTAATAGCATCAAATCTGAATCATCTCGTTTGCCAGAATGGAACCACGCGCCCCCCCCAACCTCCCCAACCCTCACTCAGACCCCACCCTTGGACACCCAGATGGTATGCTGCTCGCTTATGGGACCAACCTCGCCGAGCGATAGCCCTCCTTCATATCGCTGCCCATAATCAACGTCAGATGGAAGCCACGAAGGAAACTTTACAGCAAATCAACAGGCTGACACTCAACAAAGCGGAGGCAGCCATTCGTGAACTTAGAGAACCCAAACGATTCATTCGAGGGAAAGGGAGCTCCTTGACAGTGTCAGCAGAACTTGCCACTCTGGATGATCAACAACACTTCTCCCTCCAAGCACTAGTCGATAGCGGCTGTACTGGCTTGTCCATCGATGCTGGATTTGTCCAAGCTAAGGGGTTAAACACTCACCCTCTACCACAGCTGATCCCTGTTTATAACGCTGACAGTACTTTCAACAAAGGGGGATCAATCACTCACTATGTGACCCTTCAAATGATCATTGGGACACACTTCGAGCGTATCACCCTCGGAGTAACCAACTTAGGAACTAGTGACCTCTTCCTAGGACACGAGTGGTTACGTTTCCATAATCCCACTGTTGACTGGCAGGTGGGAACTCTTGTGTTTAATCGCTGCCCCAAAGCTTGCCGCTTATCACACATCCGTGAGCCCGAAGAGGAGGAAGACTTATCTCAAGTAGAGACCTTTCCCTCAAAAGAAGTGGAGGAGGGAGATCAAGTGTTTGCATTTGATTTCTTTGGGTATCGATCCCAGGGGGGACAAGCTATTCAAGCTCACACGACGAAGGCTCAGCAGCTCGCTGAGGAAGCAACGAAGGTGACTCAAGCCAAGACATTTGAGGAACTTGTACCCAAGCACCTCCATCAATTCGAAGATGTTTTCAATAAGAACTCTTTTGACGAACTGCCTGAGAGACGGCCCTGGGATCACACCATCAAGCTCACCCCTGGAAACCATGTTGTAGATTGTAAAGTCTATAACCTATGCCCAGAAGAACAAAAGGAACTGGAGGTTTTCATGGAAGAGAACCTCCGTTCAGGATGGTTATGCCCCTCCAAATCCCTGTTCGCCTCAGCCTTTTTCTTCATCAAAAAGAAGGACGGGCGACTTTGACCGGTTCAGGACTACTGAAGGCTGAATGCAATCACAGTCAGAAATCGGTATCTCTTACCCCTCATATCCAAGCTAGTTAACAAACTAAAAGGAGCGAGGTACTTCACCAAGCTCAACATGTGCTGGGGCTATAATAATGTTCGCATCCAGGAAGGGGATGAGTGGAAGGCAGCGTTTCACACCAATCTAGGCCTGTTCAAGCCCACCGTAATGTTCTTCGGTCTGACTAACTCTCCATCAACATTCCAAAACCTCATGAATGATATCTTTCACGACCTCATTCTCAAAGGAAAGGTTCTCGTCTACCTCAATGACATTCTTATCTTTACCAGAACCCGTGAGGAACACTGCCAAGTGACAACACAAGTTCTCCAAATCCTTCATCAAAACTGACTCTACCTCAAGCCGGAGAAGTGCACCTTTGAGCAAAAAGAAATAGAATATTTAGGACTCGTCATCTCAGAAGGGGAAATACGCATGGACCTGGTCAAGGTTCAAGGAATTTCCCAATGGCCCACCCTGTCATGCAAACATGACCTTCAGTCTTTCCTAGGGCTCCTTAACTTTTACCACCATTTCATAAGAGGTTTTGGCGATATCGCCAAACCACTTAATGCTCTCACAGGAAATCTCCCTTGGGTCTGGCGAGACGAACAGCAAACATCCTTTGACTCTCTCAAGACAGCCATCTGTTCTGCTCCAGTCCTCACCATCCCCACTGACTCGGATCCCTATTGAGTAGAAGCTGACAGTTCAGGATGTGCTGTTGGCACTGTACTCTCTCAATACCAGGGAGAAGTTTGGCATCCCATTGCCTTCCTCTCATGGTCTCTTAATCCCATGGAGCGCAACTACGAAATATACGACTGTGAACTCCTTGCCGTGATGACTGCCCTCTCGGAGTGGCACCATCACCTTATGGGAACCCCCACCCTTTTTCAAATCTGGTCTGACCATCAAAACCTCACCTATTTCTGGAAACCCCAGAAATTGAACAGGTGCCAGGCCCGGTGGGTGTTACGCTTACCGTGACGACTGGAGTTAACTCAGTCGTGGAGAGCGAAATAGTAGTAAGCAATGTTCTGTTTGATAGTCGTCGACTTAAGCGGAGCGAAGTCGACGATGTCGCACTCAACCCTAATGGAAGGGTCCTCTTGTGACGACGCGAAGTCCTAGTTCTTCGCAAGAGAAAAGAGAGAAGGACTCAAGTGAGGAGAAGAGACTTCGAGTGAAGAGAACTCCAGTAAACGCGGTATGATTTGCGTAGAACTAGATTGGGTTTCTACTATACAAGGCTCAAATATTTATACGATGCGAAAACTAGCACGGACCACCGGGTCCCTTAGGAAATGTAAGTGTTCCGCAAGATGGAACAATACGGACGAAATGGAATCGGAAAGAAAAACGGAGTCCCGCCGTCAGGAAGAGCGGAAACACGGCAAGCGGGAAGGAAACGGAAGTCATACTCGGAGGAAGTCGCCGAGTGACAATACAGCATCGTAGGGAGTAATCGGAAGACATCGGATGGGGCTGTCCCATCGTGAGGAGAAGAAAAATGAGTCCGAAAGATGACAAAGAAAGAAATAAACGCATCGACAAGTAAAACCGTAACAGTGGGTCTCCAAACTCGCTAACTACAATTTTACACTCCACCATCAACCAGGTTGAGTCCACATAAAGGCAGACCTTCTGTCCAGATGGCCATACCATGACAAGGGGGAGGACAACAATGACAACGTCACCATCCTCAAACTGGAGCTGTTTCGTCAAATGGAACTTGTTCTCGAAGACTTGATGTTCCTGGAAAAGATACGTCACCGAGCTGCAAACCATGATCCAGTGGTGCAGCATAGTCTCGATGCAAGGTTAGAAGGCTGGTGAGAGCAAGACGGCGTGGTAACATGGCACAAGCGTGTCTATGTCCCAGTTGATAAGAAGTTGAGGGAGGAAATCATTCAAAACCACCATGACTCTTGCCTGGCAGGGCACCCAGGCCAATACAAGACTCACGAGCTAATCACTCAGGAGTATTGGTGGTCTCGAATTCTACGCGATGTGCATCGGTACGTAACGGGGTGCGAGATGTGCCAATGAACGAAGCCCCACCATGCTCCCACCGCAGCCCCCCTTCATCCTCACGAGGTGCCATCTCAACCTTGGGAGCACATATCCATCAATCTAATCAAACCCCTACCTGAATCCTCTGGACATAATGCAATTTTGGTGGTGGTCGACCGATTCTCAAAAATGATGCATGCGATCCCATCCCATACAGAGGTAACCTCATCAGGGATTGCCCACCTCCTCCGCGATCACGTCTTTTGCCACCACGGACTTCCTCGTAAAGTCATCAGCGATCATGGCTCTTGCTTTGTATCCAGCTTCATGAGGGAGCTCTATTCACAGCTTGGGATATCTGGCAACCCTAGCACGGCCTACCACCCTCAGACTGACGGACAAATGGAACGGCTCAACCAACAAATTGAACACTACCTTCGGGTTTTCACCAATTACCACCAATCTGACTGGGTGGAGTGGTTGAGTCTCGCTGAATTTTCTTATAATGATCGAGTGCAGTCCTCTACTGGACAATCCCCATTTTATCTCAACTATGGACGGCACCCCTGGAAAGGTCTAACGCTCCGAAAGGAGGGTCGGGTCAAAGCAGCACAGGAGTTTGCCGATCGGATGACAAAGATTCGGGAGGAGGCAGGGGCTGCTCTATCCAAAGTGGTGGAGGACATGAAACAGGCATATGACCAGTGACCTGCACAAATATGAATCGTGTGGGTACATAAGGAAAGAATTTATTCTGACCTAAAAGGATGGTCAGAGTAATACTACACTATAGAGCTGGATAGCCCAGCATGAGGGCTAAATCCCCTCAATTTTTCACAATTT
>JBBPJL010000895.1:0-12648 GCA_038088675.1 Xanthoconium separans | reverse complement strand
TACTGCGTGACTCAGTGAATCTGCACGCTCGTGTCGGATGAAAGAGAATGATGAGATCAAAGTACGAAGCCATACCATACTGGGTTTGGGCAAAACACGTAGTTGGCCCGATCTGCGGATGGTCAAGGTGAGTTGTGAGGGTAGGTTGAGCCACTCACAGTTCAGCTTGGTGGCATCCCGGGGGGGATGGACGACGAGCGTCAGGCAAGAGAATGAGTCCAGGGCCAGGGAGGTCAGCCGACTGCGGGAACAGAGAAGGTCCGACAGTGGGCTATGAAAAAAAGCAGCACGTGCTCTAGATCTGGCGTTACTTCAAAAAGCCAAAAGCAGCGAGTCGAATTCAACCCGTTCGCCGATAGCCAGAAACGGCGGTCAGTGCGCAAAAGCATTCGCGCACATCATGATAGTTCATGTTTCCCGGTTTGACCCATTCTTTGATCCTCGGCGCTCGCCAGAAGTCTAACCTGGTAGTAATCCAAGGACTTGAAAGGATGTAATGTATCTAGTAAGCGACCTGAAAATTCTTTGGGGGAACTCCTATACTTACACTACATTACAGCTTTAAGCTTGACCTTGACGCAGTTAGTCCATATGACGTCCATAACCGAGGTGACAAATTTGCCCCCAGTAACTTCCACCAAAGCCTACGCCATCCGGAC
This sequence comes from Xanthoconium separans, assembly GCA_038088675.1. Taxonomy (NCBI): domain Eukaryota; kingdom Fungi; phylum Basidiomycota; class Agaricomycetes; order Boletales; family Boletaceae; genus Xanthoconium; species Xanthoconium separans. The sequence goes on along the minus strand of JBBPJL010000895.1, from coordinate 11,989 downwards.
TAAACTCCAATTGTCTCTGGACCACGCTGCCCCCCTTGGCATGCTCCCCTCCATCCCAGAGCCAGCCCGCGCATTTTTCTCGTCTGTGTCGAGCCCCGCGGAAATTCTATCCTCAAAGCTCGTCTCGAAAGTAGAAGAAGTCGACGTTATCGAAGGAGGGTATAATTTCATACATATCCTCAACCTCGACATCGGCGAATTTAACCCTCCATTTCCCTTTGTCCTGCGCGTTCCCATCGATCCGGATGCCATCTCCAGATCGCAGACCTGCAATGCCGTCGGCTGTATGCTGTACTGTCAACGACACCCGGAACTCAACATACCCACTCCAGCCATCTACGCTTACAGCTGCGTCTACGGATCGGAATTCATAGCCATGGAATACGTCGACGGGGATACTTTGAGCAAGGTGTGGCTGGATCTTTCCGAGGAAGATCAACAGCGTTTGATCCACCGGATCGTGGAGGTGATGCAGACCATGAGGACCAAGACGAGTTTTTCCATGATTGGGGGAATCAATCCGGATGGCTCCGCATGCCCTCTAGTCGATGGTGTGAATGCAAGGGATGGGCCCGGGATGGTATGTTCACCCATCAATGGATTTCGCGGATCGCAGAAATCATAACCGACCTCGTGTAGGGCCTCGCTGAGAGTTTCGGTCTTTACAACGCTGGCCCGTTAGTCCTTCGATGCGACATGGCTCATCTTGGGCGATTTCTCACACTTTCAACAGGTACAAGTCTGTGCGGGAGTATTTTCTGAGTGCCTTCGACCGCCAGTTCCATTACCTGGATCAAATTCTGCACAAGGGCACCCTCTCGGCGTACGAAGAAAGGTTCAAAGAGGAGATGAGTTTCCTTCGCTACTCGACCCTCGAAGACATATTTGAGCGTATAAAAAGGAGAAGGGATAAGTTCACTGCGCACCCATATGACACTGAGCACCCGTACGTGCTTCGCCATGGCGATTTCCATGCGCGAAACATCATAGTGAGGTATGTCGCTCGCTCGCTCTCACGTTTTCACACGAAATTGATCCCATCATTGAGCCGGTCTTCCCCACGCCGTATACTTGCGATCATCGACTGGGATTTCGGTGGTTCCCATGCACTCCCGCTCGCTGATGACTATGTCCAATTGGGCGAGCCACGGAGCGACTTGAATACTAACGAGTTTGTTAGACAAGCAGACCAGCTGCGTTGTTCTGAAGCACAACTTGGTCGCCTTATTGGATCACCGAAAGATGATGGACTCAAAACTTGGATAGTGTCCATGAAACTGCCATTCTTTGATTACCCATCCGACAAAATAGTACCAGGGCAAAAAGGACAATGAACCAGTGTATCTTACTAGAATTCTCACTCCACTACTTACAGAAAACAAGTACTAGTGAGTGGTCAGGCTTGAAAAAGCTCTGAGGGTATGGAAAGCCTGACAATTGCGCTCACGTTTCCTACGCCACACGCTGACATCGACTTCCATTTACCGAAGTGGGACTCCAGCTGGCACCGCTCATAAAATTCTCAATGTCTGTGAGTGCACAAGTGTCTCCCGAAGAACCATAAGTCCGGTGAGCTTGTACTTGTGCCTCTATGTTCATGTACTCAATTAGATGTAGGAGAGCTATGCTTGAAAGTTGAAATGTATCTTAAAGCTGCGAAACTTCAGGCATGGCTGTCCTGTCTACATTGTCCCCAGGCAATTCGAGAATAAAATTCTGTTGGACCAGGCTTATGAAGTCCGCAATGTCAATGCATCAGAGGATCTCCAGCCACTAACAACTGCAAAAGCAGTCCCCGCAGACCTGAAGAAACTGATCAATAGCGACAGCCCAAGTTTTCATGCACAGGTCGGGCTAATGGGTGTTATGTATTCTCAATCATCGGTATTCTTCTACCCGCAGGGTAATCACTTGTTGCCACCTGTCCCAGCTTCTATCAAATACATCTTTGAGGTTGATAATTCCATTTCCTTTGCTGTGTGCAGCATCAATGTGCCTTCCCCAAGGACAGGATTCAGTTTGACCCATTTGCAAGGATGTACTCATCAGCGCTGTCGGAGCAGGTGGAGATCGCGGGAAAGGATTGGATTATGTGTCACTATGTACAGTCGTTGGCAGTTTCGAAGGATCACGCTGTCGTTCTTTGTCTCGAGTATGTCATCTACTTCTCAGTCAACAATCTTCCTGTTTGTGTACTTGTTTATTTGGTAGGATTAATTGGCCATGCAAAAGAAGTCCCGTACGACGTGATTTCCTAGTGTTTGATGATGGATGTGGCTGATAAGTGGGTAGCTGACACGACTCAGTGACCACGGCTGGGCAATCAGGTCGGGCGATAAGTTTAGGTATATTCCGTACAAAATAATTGTTCTTCTGGTTCAGCCCTCGTCTTATCTTCAAGTTGAGAATGTGTACTTTGCGTTGGTCCTTTCTTGAAGTTCTCACGCTCGTTTGGCTGTCATCAACACTTGAAGAATAACCTAGGGTGGTCATAAACTTGAAGAATCCGCACAAGTTTGCCATCTGCTGAATTTTCAAGTATATCTCAACATTCAGAACCACGGTAGCAGTGGACGCGTAAAGACAGATGGCAACGTCAGGTATTGAATTTTTCCAGCAGAACATGATGATATGTCTTTGGCAGTGACCTGAGCGTTATTCTCGACACATCGGTAGAGCACTCACCACTCCTCATCGTGTAAATTCGCGAGCGCATTGCTCTGAGGCAGCTTTCTGTTTCGGCAAAGCAGTGAGGTCTGTCTGTCAAAGGACATCATATCAACATCGCGGCGCACAAACCCAGCTCGACGATGAGACCGCGTTCCCCAACCATCCTCTCCTTGCAATTACCATGTCGGTGTACCTGCAAATAGTGTGCGTGAAGCTCTTCAGACGGCATTTAGAAAACTACGCCACGTTGGACTCCGTCTACAACCTCTGCAGTGACGCCGAGTGCAAAGAATATCACAGAAAGTTTCTGCCTTGCTATGCACACACGCCTATCGACTCGGAGCTCATTCCCACCCCCTAGCATGGCGTCCCTCCTGGATTATCCCCCCCTCGATGCTAACATCCTCAAGACCGTCCAGCGCCGAGTCCGTTTCCCGACGAGAGCTTCCACATTAGCGGTATGCGTTTCAGATGGACATTCATCTTCGGCATCATACCAAGCGTGGGCGACGTCGTGTGTGGCAGCGCTCCACTATGTGCTCATGGTGCGTAAGGCCCGTGAGGCAGATCTGCTGCCGTGGCTTATCCGCAAATGCTCTTCAACAATGCCGTGTAGGCGATTGGAGGCGTTGTCCCCGTCGTTATAGACGTGATCATCGCGGCATACAAGATGGATTCGAAGAATGCGATGCTCTTGGAGGCATTTTTGCGTATCAGGGGAGAGGAATATCTGAAATTGCAGATGGACGGAAGGGCGCCGGCAGGCGCAGTGTTTCGCAGAGGGAGCCGTCTCAATCTGGAGCTGCTCCCCAACCAACCCCATTGCTGAACGGTCCACATTGTCTTGCTTCAATACCATTATGACCACAGTATGTTGCGTCAGGTACCACGTTTTCCCAGGGGCCGCGCGTTTGCTGTAGAGGAACGTGTGGTCCATTCCCTCCTCCTTCCACCACCCCTTTGTCCATGCCACGATCACTAAATTACTCAGGCGAGTCCTACTGTGCTCAGCTCATCCATTTTGTTGATGTGAGCACTTGCAGTACACATCAAATTGACATTGTAGCAGTTGGGGCTGTACATTCGAGTTCATCACGAAAGAAAGCTGAGCTCTACATTATTCTGCATTGGCTTGCCGGCGGGGTCGTTACGGGAAGTTCGGGAACAGGTACAGGGATCAAGCGCCAGTACCGCCTCTCATTTATCTTCGCAGAGACCCTCTCTCCTACAACTCCTTTTTTGAGGCCCCAAAAGCCTCTGAAAGTGAAATCTTGAACGCTAATCAATGTATTATCAATGACGCTGAAGCACGGAGGGTGAGAGATAATAATACAAACGTGTATATGCCAGCTTCACTTCCTCGGACTAGCCACCGTTGATCCTCCCTAAAGTTGGCGGACAACTTGGCAACGAGAAAGCCTCCATCACCAATGTTGAGTGGGAGAGTCGTATCCTGGTATTCGATCGATTGTTCGTCTCCGAGTTCTTTGAGGTCGCGGAACTGCCACTGCAACGATAATGTGAAGCGATGATTAACATTTTATGTTGGTAGGTAAAGTATCGATGGACGCACTATTTGAGTGGGCAACCGCTCGAACTCGGCAACTGTCACGGCAGCATCACGGCCGTCGAAAGTGATGGCGAGGTTTTTCCCGTCATCGGTAGTTTCCTTGTTGACGATGTAGTATTGAGCTTCGGCTGGTTGACTCATTAGCACGACTGTAGGTGGATGTGGGAGCGACAAGTGAATACGTACTTGCGTACTTAGCTGAAGCACTGCTTTTACATTAAAAAAAGATTCACCACGGCGAATGAGTCCGATTCAGAAAGCGTCTCTCACGACAAATGATTTCATTGTGCCGACATAAAAAATACATGGCCCCTGATCAAGGCACGGATGACGCTACGGACATTCAAGTATCAATCGGCGGGTGTGATCGCAGACGCACCCGACGCCCGGTTGGACTCGGCGGTGTCGTTGGAGCGATGCTGAAATGGGGCGCCTTAGGCCGCATAGCCTGGGATGAACAAGATGGCGGGTTCGGCAACTGTGCGTCGTCATATCTAAGACGTCATAAATAATCTCTTCACCAATGAGACTGGCAGAAAGACACGGTAGTTGGTCGTGTTGTATCCAGCACGCGTTCTTCTTTTACTTGTGTTCACTGCTCGCAACGTTCACATATATGTGGTTGTCGTTCACCGCGATCGTATGTCGGTGTCGTACTCCATGAGTGTCCCATTGCCCACAGTCCACTGTATCGCTCCAACATCCTTCGGGAGTGTTGGCTGGAGATGCCTTTGGTGAAATCGACACCCGTTTCCTCTAGTCACCGCCGTCAATGCATTGTCGCTCCTCGGCTGTCTGGAAAACACCGACGACGGGGAGGCGGTACGGTGCGATTTCTGGTGCGGAAAGTCATGCCGCGCAAAGGTAGAGAACGTTGCATCAACTCTCTGTTTTGCTCATCGCCTTGTTTCCCTTTTCGCAGGCTTTGTTCGCGCTGCTGCCCTTGCACTCATAGACTGGTTGGATGGGGTCAATTCAGATGCTGTCTTGGTGGCTGGCTGAACGACAGCTTGCGAACGGAGGACTGAATGGCCATCCCGAGAAACTACCAGACATGAGCGTCATGAACAACTTGCTTTGCTCCGGTCGGATGTGTTTGCTGACGTTGTCTTTGAACAGGTTTGCTACTCGTTTTGGGTGCTGTCAGCCTTGTCGATGTTGAACAAGATCAACTGGATCGACAGCGAGAGTCATCGGGTTCATTATCTCTGCCCAGAACCCAGAGACGGTTGGCATCGGTGATCGGTAGGGCGACATGGTCGATGTCTTTCGCACCCCCTTTGGACTACCAGGTGTACCATTTAAATAACGCGCCCAAGCATCGGTCGTGGAATTGATGTGTCGTAGGATTGTCTCTGCTCGGATATCCCAGTCCGGTTGACTTGGAACCCAATGCTACTGCATGCCTGCGGGTATCATCGAAACAAAGGGTCTCCGCAAGGGACAGAAAGCACTGCCGCAATGGTAAGCATGATGTCATCCTTTCGTCTTATTGGTTCTGAATTCCTACCAAATCGAAACGATTTGTCCCAGTGAATTCTGATGGTCATTCATCAGCATTGTAACATGATGCTTATGCCTACTTATATACTTTTTTTCCCCTTTCAGGAAACAAGCCAGCGTCCAGTAAAATAAAGGTTGCCTCGGACCGCTTTTAGGAACAAGGGCAATGTCAAGTACAAATTAAGGTAGCGACAACATATAACAACAGTATGTAGTACTACGAAGTGATTTCAAATGCGTGATGGTCAGCAAATCTGTTGACATAGAAGAGTCGGAAACTGTCATAGGAATGGTATGGTCGAAGACGGGTGGGTACAAAGTGTTTCCCATAAACAGGAATGAGATGCGCAGCTCGATAGATGCTATCAATATGAATGATACTTATTGCCCGCAAGTGCCGCTGATCGAACTGAGGGCGAACCATCCACATTCCTGTATCTGCATCTGGCACATCCCCGACACGGTCAAACCAATGCACGACTGCACATGGATAATACATGCCACTAAAATTGAAGGAGAAGAATGCAAGAATGCGCACCACCTCTAGACCATTCATTGGCCCCGTCTCTGCGCCTGCGCTCACAAATGCACAGTCATACCGATGTGCTTCATTTCGCCATAAGGGAGTAGAACGGATGAACTCCCGACGCATGCCATGGATGCCGCTAACATCGCTCGGTGCATAGAATAATGCACTTGCCGAGTTGACTACCTTGATCGAGCCATTGTAGACAGGGTAGTTGTCTTCAGGAACATCTAGCCAATCAGTAGTTTCATCATCTTGGTGTTGCTGCTCGAATAGAAACCGGGAAAGTATGGTGGTGATACCAGGAACTTGAATTTCCTCGCCAAGTTGATGCACAGTGCGTGCTCGAGTGCGTTCTATCACCGTCCGAATGGTACGTGAGGTTGGGACCAAATGCTGAGAGGGTAGAACACTTACGGACAGTTTGCGCAAGGCAGACATGGGCTTCAATGGCGATTGGGTTGATATCATCTGCCTCAGCGGCACCTGTGTCCTCTTCATAGGACGCATTTGGATTGCCTTGGTGTTGGGTTATAGTAGCCGAGGGAGCTTGTACCACGTCAATGCGTCAGTTGCAACCCACCAAGTATCCATTTCCAAGAGCTTACCTTCCTCAGCGGCCAAAATGTGGGAATCTAGCATTCCGCGTGCAGTGAAATCACTGCGTGCTGCGGCTAGCTTGTCGAGGCGTTGGTTGGTGAGGAGCATTTGCCCCAGAGGCTCGTTGCGGTTGGATCGTCGGTAGGGCTCCTTCACTGCTTTGATATGTTTCGACTCCGTGATTGACGAGCATAGCCCATTTGGTGCACCAAACAGGCGTATCATATCAATGTAGTGCTTCATGGAATGTTGCCGAGGAAGTGAGAATGAGCTGACGATGTTTTCTTCCTTGAAAACCTCACGGTACCGGTAAAACTGATCAAGCGCTTCTTGAGTTCGTGTCAGACTTGCATCGTCAATGACATTTCGGCGAACAAGGTAGCAAAATTCCAGGAATGCGCGCAGCGTGTGCACCATTTCAGCAGGAACGTGGCCATCAATAGCGGCGAGATAGACCTATCATATCAAAATCTTTAGTGACTTCCCGTAATAACAGCATTGAAAAGCAAAATGTACCTTCATTAACGCTTTTGAATCATTGCCTGTCCATTGCTTGAAGTTTCGGCCTTGTGGAAAACGGCGCAGGCCTGCAAATGAAGCAATGGCGGCAATCCTATGACATCACGAATAAACAATCATTGTCGCTCACAGCAACAGAGAACACACCTCCGATCGATGTCGTCAAGTACCACTTGGGCTAGGCCATGTTTGTAGTGCGCTTTGATGTATTTTTCAATCCAGTCAACGAGGTGGTCCTTGAAAACACCTTTGATGAGTTGGTGCAGAATGTCGGGGGCAAGTAAGATGTATATGTCGGCCCGGGGGAAATCATTGGTAAACGGCTAAGACATTGGTTAACATTGACATTGACTGGACATATCAAATGTAAGCGTACCACAAGATCCCCGACAATGCCATATTCATCCCACAGCAGACCCCATTCAAAGTCTTCGATGAGCAGGCCGGCATGTTCTTCGCAACGGTAGAGGGCGTTCTTGTCAAGATCTTTGCTGTGTGACATACATCTTCGTGCGTAGTCAGTGAAGAGTACAAATTAGATCGATAACTATTTACTTGGGGCACCAGTTGCGTACAATGCATGACAACAATACTTGTTCTTCATAGTCGGCGATGTATGGTCCAATAGAGTAGACAACTCGTCGAAAGTAGCCATCGGCAAAACGTTTCAGCGTCCATTGGGACATGTAAGGCTTCAATCGCTCAAGTATCTTGGACAGCGATCGATGAAACAGCTGGCGTCGGAATTTGCGAAATGCTGGAGTTGCTGCATGTTCTTTTGTGGCTGGGAAATTTGGTGTTACAAGATGGTGCGAAGTGGGCGCTTATAACTTACTCTTCGGCATGGCAAGAAATGCAATTAACCTGACACCATTCTTGTGTGCACGACGGGCTGTATTGTGCATGTTCCCGATGGATAGATAGAGGGGGTAATAATCGTGTTGACCGGTGGCAACTGACACGGTGGTCTTGTCTGACCCCAGAATGATGGGAACGAGTAAGGCCCCATGCGTTGTGGGGTCCTTCGCAATAAGATCCTACACGGAAATAAGCCGCAATATATGCAATGAAGGGTCAATCATACTGCTTCCTCCCAGGCCCAGTCACCGGACATGAAGTCTTGCCAGTGATGTCTGTTCTCCTCATCGTACTCTCTGTAAGGCACATGATCCATGAATGTTTTGAAATCAGCATCACGAAGTATTTGTGTGATCAAGGCATCTGGATCACGCATCCAGACATCATAGACATCGTTCATCCAAGGTGCTGTGGGTTGGTCTGGCTTGTCGTCACTGTACTTGATGCCAAATGATTCCCATCTGACATCCCCAACCTCCAAGCTATCGATCGTGCTGTATAAGTCAGCACAGCTACTGAACGGTGGACCGCCATTATATTTGAGAAGGTAGGCCACAAAAATCTCCAGTAATTTGTTGATGTTGCCTCCTGACATCTGGATGTGCGTATAAAGTAGATCCGCAAGCTCGAATTCGGCACAGTCATTGAAGGGAGTCCAATCATGTGGGGCTTTCTCAGAGTATGGAAGAGGGGGGCTGTCTGGAGGTAGAAAGTCGCTGTTTGCATTGCACGGAAGTCCTAAGGGTCCAAGATATGAGTTGGTGGCTAGGGTATTCAGTAAAGTTCAATGCGCACCCATCAATTTCGGATGAAAGTTACGGTAGACCTTGGCACCAGGTCCGTGCCATTGTGACTTCTCCACCTCACCTTCCTCACCCGTGGGAGGAGGAAGGTCATCACCTTTGTCTGCCAGGGGTCCATTCTCATCTTCAAGTGGGTTGTCCTGTTCTGTGGGCAATGGTCCACTGGCGGCAGAGACCGAGTTGGAGGTGTGATTCGTTGCAAGGAATTCAGGGTGGAACCGGTTAACATGCTGTGTAAGGCCAGACTTGTTGCCAAACCAACGCCGACAACCAGGAAACTTGCATGGAAGACGGAGGAGTGTTCTGGCACACCGGCCAATGTTTGTGATGAGGGATGGCAGAGGCATAGCCAATGCTGCTCCAAAAGTCAGCACTTAGCTTGCAGAGGAGCAGAGGGGAAAGGTTCAGTGACAGACGTACGGAAGAGTTGCGAACAATGAAAAAAAAATGCGCGTAGTAATTGGCGATGTCAGGCCATGTTGCAAAGCCTGTGTAAGGGCTGAACCTAGAAGTATTTTTGGTTAGAATAGCTGACGGCGCAAAGTATTTTCCCCGTACAAAAGGTGCCTTGGACAGGATAAATTTTTGGAGAACCTTTCGCTCTTCTTCATCATTCGTTTTGTGCCCTCTGCTTCACTATCTCTCATTTTAGTCACTCGTTATGGAAAAATCAACCAAACCTACCACTACTCGCCGCACTCGTGTGTCGAATGCGTCCAAACATCCAGGGCTGCCAGATGCGCCAGCTAAGCGGCGTTCCCATGCAGAGAAGCTTGCTGACGATGTAGAATTGTCAGAACTTCAGGCAGCACAACAGGCAAAGGCACTGCTCACCTTGGATAGGATTGCCGCAGTCGAAGAATCCATGGGAGTGTCTCAAGAAGGCCAGCGTGTGCTGAACAAGAAGGGGGTGCGCCCATCAAAGCCAAGGTCGGCTAAAGATGGGGCAACTCCAGCAAACATTCCTACTGGTTAGTCGTCAGTCCTCGTCATCAGCCTGAGCACATATTTAAGGATGAGACATGCTTTCTAGCCCATCCCATAATCGAGACAGCCAACGAGCCTACCATTGCGCCAATCAACATGTCCAAACGGGCTGGTGGTGGTCTCGGATTGCGCGATCTCCTTGCTGTTGCACAGGCTTGCCGTCAGCGATCTAAGCAGTTGGTCACCGCAGCAGCGAAAGCCCTTGACCATGCACAGCCACATGCTGACATGTGCGAACTGGAACATATCTGGGAGGACGGGTCAGGGTAAGCGTCTGCTAAACACCATCATGTCATTATTACTCACTGAATCCACTCTTTTTTTCATCAACATGATGCGGTCTTCCCCCAGCGAACCAAGCGGCAAGTCTCAAGTCATTTCCAAAGTTAAGAAATGGACAGCCCGCGTGGGAAAAGCGAACGTGTCGCAAACCCAGTCGACACCGCCTTCCATCAGCTCTGGGACCTTGGCACCTCCGTCGACCATACTATCAAATGCTACACAAAGTACTGATGCAACCACCGTGGAGGATGAGGACCCCAATGTAGACATGGAGGATAAGGAGACGTACGGAGGCTTTGGAGATGATGGTGACGATAGTCTGGAACGGGAGGCAGCCCAGATGGCTGCAAAGGAAAGCCGAGTGAGTACCATGCCATGAGAAATGTCATTCATGCTCTCACCTTTCCCACTGCAGTCTCTCGTCAAGCTGACACAAATCCCGCCGAGGCTGTTTGACAAACAGTCCCATCTCAAGCGCAAGCTTCATGTCCACCATGCTGACGAAGCATCCGATATCATGGCCGAAGAAGAAGGAAACATTTCGGTGGCTGAAACAGAGCTGGATGAGACGAGGGAGGAGAGTGAGGGTGAACCCGAGCCCACCCATGTAAATATGGGCCACATGGCTGACTGTCGCCTCACGGCATCCTCGCGTTTTACAAACATGGTGAGTGACGTGTCAGATCAACCGATCAATTACTGATAATCCGATTACTGATCCCCTCCTTTACCCCCATATGCAGACTTGCATCAATGTCCTTGAGCGGCCCGCCAAAAAAGTCAAGATCAACGCTACAAAAGAGAACCATGCCAGCCTACCATCTGCTACCAGTTCCGCTACGGTCAAGAAGAACGCACGTACCACACCATCCGCCATTGAGTCGTCCCACGCTGCAACCTCCAGCAGTGGTCAAGTACGCTATACGAAGGCACACCTTTCCCCAGCATTGTTGCAAGATGGCAGGTGGCACAGGGTGCTAATGCCGACACTACTGCTATGGGCAGGTGGTTGCAACGATGTTTGGGGTGTTGGACGGTCCTCAATTGCTTATGCACTCCCGCTCATCATAGATTTTCATCCAAGTCCAGAGCTGGACTCAAGCAAGCTGGACTTCTCTCTCCAGGGTCCTATTGTCACTGTGGTATGTTGTTCACTGCACCGTCATGGTCTTCTTATCACTAAACACCATTATACTCTTACATCAGGCTCATCAACGTGTGTATGACTGGCACCACAATGTTGGATCCACTGCTACAGTGGCTCAAACAACTGTCCCAATGTTTGCATGTTTTTCACTAAACAACCCTAATGGCAATAACTGCTAACCCTCACCCTAAGCTATGAGTGGATGAAATGAAGTACATCCAATTGGCTTTCTAGTGATCCAAGAATTGAAGAATTTGGTTGGAATCTGATGGAATGGTAGCTATTTCAAAACAACCACTCATTGGGACAGTTGTTTGACTTTAAGTTTTGATTACATATATTGGATCCTTGCATGCTGTAATGTGATTACATACATTTGGTAATGCTTCTATTATGTCACCATTATGTAATTGAGTATAGAACAGCACTTATATACTTTATTTTTCCATGCTTATTGTCATAGAACCCATCTCTACTCCTTAGAAGAGTAATGCTAGCTAGTATCTTTCTCTTCATCTTTTCAC
>JBBPJL010000894.1:0-12661 GCA_038088675.1 Xanthoconium separans | reverse complement strand
TAAGATTGTGCACGCAGTGGTGTCTACGTCACCAGGAAGGGGGCGGTGGATGGGCTGGAGCGGGATGGTACGGGGAAGAAATGGCGGGGGGGAGAGGTCACGCGACACGGTAGGGAAACAGAGCGGCGGGAAGGAAGGAAGTGGGGAAAGCAAGCACTGACTATAAGTGTCGAGCCTGCAAACGTGGGGTGAGATTGTTGAGCGCTTGAGCAGCGAGGTAGTAAGGCATGACCCTTTGTCTAATCTGGTGAAACGAGTGAGCTAGCGTTCGCGGTATCGTTCCGACTCCGGCACGTGAAGACCCCTCAGATGGGCCGATGGATTACGCTTGAGAACTAGAGAATCACTCAGCAAATCTCAAAACTTTTCCCTAGGTATATAAAACTTGTGCTCAAAAACTTTGCCGGTAGGCGTACTTGTGGATACTGACGGTACTTGAACCCTAATGGCGAGAAGTTGAGTTGACATTGGATGCGAGGAATGACTTGAACAACTGAAGACCGTCGCTTCTGATCGTCTGGATCCTGAAGTTCGGGGCACAACGGGTGCGGGTGCGCAGACATGGTTCTTGGCTCACCACGTGACTCAAGTCAAGTCTGACAAGAGATTACATGAATTCGGTGACCCTTCCATGCACCTTTGCAGACCAGATAACCCATGACGATAGACACCTTCCTCCAACTTGAAAAATTTCAACCTCCCAGATGACCTTGAGAATGACCAAGCTCCACACCACCTCCCACAAGCCACAGTGCTGCAGTACTGACTGAGACAACCGTGCTGAACGACTACAATCTTCACTGATTCCCGGTGCCAAATTTTCGCATCTGTGTACACACGCTTACCACTCTGACTCTCAGGTGGGCCACGCAACCACCCGGCTTGAATAGCCTCGCCCAAAATCCCAAGGGCAAATTATTTTGATGACTTGACCAGAGTCACCGGACAAACTTGCATTAACCTTCTTAGGCTCCCACATGCCCGCACCGATTTATCAACATTCAACGTTCACCCTCCAACCAATGACCCACACGACCACTCACATACCCCAACTAATAACCCTCGGTCTGATTCCAGCTACGTCCTTAGACTCTTCTTTGGCTACCCCCTTCACCAGCACTCCAATTCAACGACGTTGAAGCGGCCAGGGTTCAACACAAATAAATCAGAGTGTATTCGACCGACCTGCCTTAGACAGGTAGACTCTGCAACATCACAATGCTAACTTGGGCTGCCCGGGGTCGTGAGGCCACGACTTGTGTGTGCAGAGACACCCTGTAGGTAGTCCAGTCTAGCTCACCCCTTACTATGAATACCTTGTCGCGCAACGAACTTTTGATTTCCTTGTTCCTCCGCACAGCAGCGGATACCATCCAAGGCAGCGCTCATGTTCATGCATGACGATAATCAAACAATCTGAGTTGGATTCCCATATGAGCATGTTCCAAGACGCGTAAGTGACAGGCTGCGGTGGTGACACGTCAACGCCTGACTATCGTAAGCCCTCAGGTGCCTTCAACGAGGGATCACTCGAGATACGATCAAGGAATTGAACGCGGATCAAAAATAACGTTCATCGGACCAGCAGCAGAAAATTCCAGTTGGAAAACACAGGAGTGTGCCCTTGGAAATCCCATGGCATCTAGATCGATGCGGTGCATTTGGCGGGAGTTCCTAGCGCTGGCGACGACTCAAAAGTCTTTTTTGATACCTTGGTCACCTGGGCGAACAGAATCTTCTCATGATCATAAACGACGAGAAAGCGCTGGATGAATTATTAATGAGATTTTAGAAGCCTAAGCGAAAAAAGGCACTGTTGGCAAGGCGCGCAGAGCATGGCCGAATCCAGGGGCAAGGGGAACAATATCACTTGTCACGGAAAACGAATCCTCGGGATACACACTGTGTGGATGTTGAAACTGCGTCGCATTCATGTCAGTATCAGTATTGAAAATTTAATGATTGCACTACCTGTTCCGATTAACATTCATTACGCGTACTATTCACGTGTAGTACATCACCCACTTCACTTGGATGACTACTACAGCGTCGCAAGTGTCGCGAGGGCCGAATGTGAATCTTGATGGCAATTATGAAATATTTTGATCAATGAGCTAGTTCAGGGTAATCACAGACCTCATCGGAGTAAGAACAAAAGGAGTCACATATTCGGGTTTCAATACAGGAGATCGTCCACTGCAAGCTACATTAGATGAATCTTCACAGGAACTGAACAACGTTGGAGAATTGATCCCACCGTCAACCAGCCGCAGTGTGCGCTCATCCGCCATTATATGATGGCGGTGGAACAATAATAGTACGTACGCCAAGAAAAATCACCTGCTATGGTCAAGCTGTGGAACCAGAACTGGTCTTGGACGTACACATGTTACTATGATGTACATCCTCGTTGATCACCCTGCTTAATATTCATGAGGCACGACGCACGACGCAATTTGAGGAACTGGGGGTGGCCTACACAGCTACAAATCTAGGGACGAGGCTTATGATAAGCTTGCATGGCTGTATAGATGTTCGTAAGATTAGCAAGCATTGCCTTGCTAGTTATGGTTGCGGCGGGCTGCAGGACTGCAGTGCTAACGAAAGTCTCTCTCCGAGTTCTGCCCTGCCAGGTGGACACGTGACACATGGTTAGGAAATCGGATTTCGGCGTCCTCTTCGATCTCGCCCAGGTGTCATTAGCTTTCATTGACATCCTTGCCCTCCACTTCGGCACCCTGCTGTTCTCTGTTGATGTCCGCGAACGCCATCACAGACTTGCCACTTCAAGCCCTGCTTTGGCAGCGTTGAAGGCCATGAATGCAGCACTGCCTAACAACCCGTCGATCCCCGCCATAGCCTCCTCGTACGTTGTTGTGTGTTCAGTCTTGAAAATCTCGAGAGCGTCGATGACTCATTGAAAGCGGTCGATTCAGCTCCCTTTTGGATGTTGACGTTGACGGCTTTGGCGGCATCAACAGTAGTTTTGACAGTTTCATCAGCTACGCTGCGGCCAAAGCACCCTTCCCTGTGGTTCTGGCGCCTTCCGGCGCGACACGAACAATTTCAACAGTAGTTTTTTTTTGCAAGATATCCTGAGCCCGTCAAGGCGGCACTAGCAGCGTCCAAAGTAGCAAGCGCGGTAATCCATGATGCCTTCATACCTCCGATCATACTAAGCCAGATACCAGGAATCGCAAGTTTCGTCCAAGGAGTGACGTTTACATCGCACTGGGCAATTCAGAATGCCAGAGAGAGACCTCCCTCCGCCCTCATTGAACTTTCGTCATGCCCCGTTGACCATGTTGTGCATGTCTTGTTCAATGTCGTTAATGCATCGCTGAGCAGCTGCCAAGGCACCACCATGGTCTAGGTTAGCTCGTTTCACTTTTCTCCGAGTGTCTTCGAGCACATTGTTAAAATATTTTTGCGAGCGCTGTCCATTTCGCCTTGCGAGTGATCTCAGAGAGATAGTGATCGATGATGGGCTAACTAGAGTCCCGGATGCTGTGACCGTACTCCTATGCTTTCCGTGCAACCTCGATAATCTTCTCTGCATCCACAATCCCGTCCTATACCTCATCGACTTTCTGTTGTGCAGCTTGCAGGCCTGGAGGTGGCGATGACATTACAAAATGGCTCAATAATCTGCTGTGCAACGTATTCAAGAACATCGTTTTCAAGTTCAGCGTGGAGCGAGAAGTCAGCATTTGAAAGTCGGTCGTTGATCGAGCCAAGCGGCTCCACACCCTACTTGAACGTGAATATATACGCGGATTGTACTGACCTGTCCGTGTGTATGAGAATCCGTCATCGACATCCTCCCGCTAGTAGATGAACGAGAGTGGCTTATGCAGTACAGATAGAACTTGAATGTCGGTTCGGGTAGGCATCGTGCCACGTCAACGTGCGTTTTGAGCCTCCATGTCAAAAAAAGACTGACAACGCCGTCAACGGCAAGTCGTTTGCTCGGAGATACCAACGTGGCACTCCAGCATTGCGTGTAGACCAATCACCCGAATCCAAAGTTTTGTCCACGCCACTGACGATATCGATTGCCGTTGATCGCTGTCATGACGGTCAGTCCACGCGTCCCATTCTTGTAGGAACGGATACTACTAGTACATACGGCATGCGATGTTGGTTCGCTTTTCGAAAAAGCAACAAGTCTGCCTTGAATGATAACCCTTGTGCATGGATATATACGAGGTATTTCCTAGAGTAACGCCACATGGGCATACATAGGTAAACGCTCAGTGCCTCAAATTTGTCTCCGAGATCTTGGGAACGTCCTCCTTTACTATGGCACTGGCAAACATCACCTACGAGATTGGAGAATTGACAAGATGGATGCTATGAGTACATGTCATCTAAGTAGGGCGCGAACATGAGGTTAAAGGAAAGAGCACCTAACACGGAAAAAGAGAGAGAGAATGGGAGGGGAACAAGGTGACGTTGAAACAACACAGACAGACGCGACACGTCAGAAAAGGAAGGGAGAGTCGTCAACCGGGTAGAGTATTCGGAGACAAAACATAAGTGATGGTGATGTTACTCCCAGAGAGGGATGCATCGGCCCAATATCTCTCATCGCCATCCCTCATGTTCAAGAGGTTCCCCTCGTCTGGTACATCCGTTTTATCCGCGGTCCATGCACCGACATTGAAAAGGGTGACGAAGTCAAATGTGGGAATTGGGTAGAGGAACCCATCATGGAGTTGGTTGGCTCTCATGAACCACAACATGTTCTTCAGACAGAGTTGGTGACCCTCGGGAGGACTGAGGGGCACCATGTTGGTGTTGGTAGAGGTCGTGTTATCCATGACGAACGCAACGACCCCCTGATTCCTGCGAGTGAGCTGCATATGGACCCTGTCTCCCGCACGGATCGTGACATTGTCATAGTACTTCACACCGGAAGGATACGACCGCGAATAAGCTATACACAACAGGAGCAAAGGTGAGAAAAATCGTCAATTCACGGTTGAACGCTTCCTTACCACGGTAAGTGGCTGTACCATCCGTGGAGTTAAAAGCGCAAGCAAGTTCGACACCGGCCTCAATAGCGGCATCGCAAGTGGAAGGATCATCGACAGCGACCCCAAGATAAGCTGTACCCTCCCCACAGGAAAGGCTTGGGACTAAGAAAGTGGCACCAATGGACTCATAAGGTTGCTTGTAGAGATAAGGAGGGATTAGATTGAGCAAGCGGCGGTTCAAGCGGTTAACGACTCACCATCGTCTTCTCCAATATGACACCAGCCAGAGGCTGAGAAATCTCAGCGAGAACAACAGCAGCAGACAAGAGGCTGGGGGATGAAAACGGAAGTGAAGCGCATGGCGAACGTAGGCTTGAACAATACTTGTGAACTATCTGGTAGCCTGGACTTGGAACCACGAGGCCATGCTTTTATATGCTGACAAGACGCCACTGCGACAGGCAGTTTTTCACTCGTAAGAAAAACGAAGACAAGGCAGGGCCATTTTGTGACAGTTTAGTGCGGTTTCTCGTCAAAGGTACCCACAGGTGGTTGAAAAGAACGTCGGACAGCAGGCACCGTACGTTGAGCCTGCTGATACAGCTGCGCTGCACTATGCTGACTGATTGATACACACTATGAAAGCATCATAGCAGAGGTGAGCTGAGGTGAAAAAACGATCATTTGTTGGACAGTACTTACTCGTCAGGGGTACACAGACAGATGTGTGCCCGAGTTGAGACTCAATGATAACAGACATGATCAATGACAGACTCAGCTGCCAATGTGAAGGCACTTGACAGCTCAAGTTACAAGGGTCCAGGGGCACGCTCAGGCTGTCGCAAGGTATGTTCTGCACAGAATCAATAGATGGGTCGGAGGTTTTCAACGCCGTCCGAATGGAGTGACCAGACACAAATTGGGTGACTCTGTTCTGCGATGTTGACTGAAAGATTGGGATGGCACGCCGTTCAATGACATTGGGACGGAAGGTCAAAGCAATCGGGATGGTGGGACTCTTTTTCCCACACACATTTCTTGCCTTCCATATGTGGCCGGAGTCGTATACACTATTATAAAGATTGCGGGTCCGAAAATAGGACAGAACTATGGAATCTGTCAATGCAACTGAACACCAACATATCTCAATAATGAAAAATGAAAACGTATGAGGCGTATCAAGCTAGGCCTAGATGAGTATCATCGCAACTCGGTACTTTGATTATCCCAATAGACGGAGTCAGCTGGAGTACTATGCAACGGAATCGTGCCACACAAGAAGCCACCTACCTTGCTATTGTATTGAAAAGGTACCCCTGTTGTTGAATAGGGTTGCAGCAAGTTGAAAAAAAAAATGGAACATGCCCTGAACAGTGTCAGCAACATGTTCAAGGTAGATGTCGTCCACTTTCCCCCTGCAAGTTAAGTCA
Organism: Xanthoconium separans; assembly: GCA_038088675.1. Classification (NCBI taxonomy): domain Eukaryota; kingdom Fungi; phylum Basidiomycota; class Agaricomycetes; order Boletales; family Boletaceae; genus Xanthoconium; species Xanthoconium separans. The sequence continues at coordinate 6,252 of JBBPJL010000894.1, read as the reverse complement.
ATCAAAAAAAAACGGGTGTGTTGTCCCTCGATTTGGGTCCATCGAGTGAGTCACACGAGGAGATCGTGTTCCTCTCTTCGGCTTTTTCCTCGGTTACTTTCCTCCCTCATCGAGTACCTGTTTTGAGCATCAAAAGACTGCAAGCCCGTTCAGTCAAGGTTAACCCCCATTTATACAATCAGGGTGAAAGCGAACAAGGAATCGGCTGTCGTGAAGGACCAATCGATAAGAAAAGTTGGAATATCGATAATTGAATACAAAAATATGGGGAGAGATGGTGGCACGAAGCATAAATAGACACACTGTAAATTCGACGGAGTCCATACGCCATACGCAGGATGTACCTGCAGACTGAATCTGGATTGGCCAGAGCGGTTGTGACCCATGACATTCCGGGACGAAGCCAAGGGATGGCATGAAACCGATTTGCAACGCTTTCAGAACGATACGCATGCGTCCATTGGATTGGACAAAGAGACCATCGCCAGGAGGGTCATCGATTCTGAGTGTCTAGACTGGCGACCAGGTACCCGCAAACTGAATCGAGCGAGCTGGACACTGTATGGCCAGAGCGGGTGTAACGCATAGCATTCCGGGACGGGGTCAAGGGGATGATGTGGAAAGGGATTTGAGACACCCACAAAACAATACTTTTACGTCCATCGGATTTGGACAGTATGACAATCGCCGGGAAGGCCATCGAACCTCAAACGGCCTGGTGAACGCGAATGAAGATGAGCGGTCAATACAGCGTTAGTAAATTCCTCGTCGTGCTTATTGGAGCGATGGAGCCACAGGACGTTGAGCTACCTTCGGTGTGTCACATACCTTCATGGGAAGAGTCAAAGAAAACATCATGGAGGCATCTGAAATGATGTCGGTCGTCATGAGAGTTATGTAGGTAGTAGTAGGCGTCGCAAATACTGCGTGAGAAACCGTCACGCGCTACCGTATACTAAAGACGACTCGGAACCAGCATTTCATTGAATAACGAATGCAAGCAGTACACAGTAATGTATGATTCTGCCGCTGAAATACGCGTGAGGAAAGGTAGAACCGTTACATCCATCTTTTTCTTCAAGAAATGTGGTTGTATAAATAGTAGTTGCATGTATTCCGAGCCCAGAGCACACATATCCATCATTCTACATCTGATCAATCACTGAAATAAAGCCAACCAACCTCCTCCGAGTCCATCCTGAGTTAACAGACTCATTCACATCCCAACGGATGCCCACCAGTAGACAACCCTTCCACGCAGTCCTTACACTCTCCGAACCTCTTCGATATCGCCTGAGTTGTCATTGACGTCCTCGCCCTCCAACTTGGCACCCTGTTCTCTGTTTATGTCCGCGAATGCCATCGCAGACACAGTCGTACTCGCACCAAAATTCGACTGCGAACGCACACCGAATCCAGTATCGATGTGAAGGTGACCATGGACGTCCTGGTCATAGAGCGCTCGTATGCTGATGATGAACTGTGGGATGAGAGGACAAAAAACGAGAAGATTAAATACACCCAGGAAGAGGATTCCGTTATTATTTGGTACCGCGCTGGCTTGGAGCAGACTTGCAATTTGGTAAAGAACATTCCTACAGATAGATTAGTATTTGAATGAGCAGAAGCACGGGCAAAGAGAGATGTGCCTGAGCTGTGCTGGAACATACGCAAAAAAGTATAGAATCCCATCTCTTACTAGTAGTTTCATGTAGCGGTTGAGCTGCCACTGCTTCGTTGCTTTGTACATATCTACTGCTTGTTTCACGGTTTGGAAGATGGCGAGGATCACCAGTGCAGCAGCAAGAAACAACCGCGGGAGTACTTTCAACCACTGAAACAGTTGTGTAGTCGACACATAATTGCAAAATGAAAATTTGGAAACTTGGACAACTTGATTGGCTACTGTGAGACACAATGGGAAGTTAGGGAGGTCACATGTCGATGATATGGTTTGCATAGTAGTACACACATGACAAGGGGGCATCGAGGTATTGATAGATGCTCGCAGCAATGGTGAATATGATTTGCAGCACATAAATGAAGAGAAGGATCCAAAGGATTCTTCTGGATTGATTCCACATTGCGTATACACGCAGAATCATTACCACTACAACCCTGATTAACATGGTGGAAGATGCACTCAGAGGGTGATGTAACTCACAATCGGTAGTGAAAAGGAACACCACAAATGACCATGATTGTGTATAATACATTATTGCACCTATTGGATATGGGTTTTCTTGTGCCATTCAGTAAATCCGTACGCTTACAACTATTTCACTCTTTAAACTCCATAGCATATTCTAAAATCATGTAAGGTACACACATCTATTGGAATGGAATCATCAACAATGTGCAAATTAAAGCAGGGAGCGACCTACTTTCAGAGGGCCAGGAACAAAAGAACTTCCACCTGAGAGTGATTTAGTTAACAAACGTTAGGCGGGAACTGTAAACATACCTAGTGAGATGGTCCTTGAAAACGCATCAAAATTATGTGTGCTAATAACGTGCCATATACCAGTAGACCTACATGACATATAAAACACCGATGTAACGGACCTATCGGCACCGTCAGTCTGGGACAAACATCACACATACCGGTCAAAGATTTACGCACAACAACAAACATCGTAGAGACCCAAGTCCACCGTTGACACTATGAAATGATCAGGGTTATTGTAGGTGGTGATCATGGAAAACCTCTTACCCAAATGTACTCTACCTTTGTAGATTTTTAGCAATGAGATGAATGCAGAGAATCAATGAAATACCTCTTGTGAGATGGTGAGGACTGGATATTTGACATTGAAACGACGGTGAACAAAGAACGCTCACTGGCAACAACGTTCACTCATGATAATCATACACGGCGACAGTGATGCAGATGACTGCATCGGCATGTTAGATGAGTCACCGGTAGTGGCAAGGGTGACCAACGTGATGCATAGTTGTTGATAATGATCAGTTCCACAGCGGATTGTAGATCAGACTCGGACGACATGAAACCCAAGGGAAAAAGTGGTGGCGCCGACAAAAAGTACTGCCAGTGACCGAGAGTGAGGCAGTTTCCAGGAAGCAAACGGCAGACTATTTATCGCCTGCTCACCCGGCTATGAATGATCATTCGGCTTGTGTAGCAGGATCACTGTTCCACCCACATTGACTGAGGTCCTGTGACTATCATCCTAGAAGCCGAAGGAACAGATCCTGTGTTTATGCTGCTGAAACAGATATCCTGGCTCCGAGCCTCAGATGAGCCCCTTATCATCACAAGCGGTGAAATATCATGCAACCAGTGTTTGAGTCGGAGTCCGCACCAATGACTGAATTGCTCGAGTGGAAATGGATTGCTGTAGAGTGCTAAACTCCTGCTGTGTCGTTGATCTCGACATCGACGCAGTGCGACTTATAGAGCATGTGAGATCAGTTTGGGAGTGTAGCACGCCATTTTGAGACCTTTCCAATGTGCCTGCTGGGCAGTGAGGTTGATCATGATCATGATGGGTGGATACCGTGACTGTAAGGGATCTGTGACCTGCTCACAATAATCAAATCATTTCACCTGAAGTTTCATCCATAAGCTCGATCACTGTTTCGCTCAAGCTCCGCCCATCCGTGTAGAATTTTCCCTCCGGTAAGTACAACCATCCCCAAACCATCAAGATGATCGCGAACTTGGAATTAAATCAAGATCTCCAGTCTTGTCTAACCTGTCTCTTTAACGCAGCGCACTCGAGTAGTAGGGTCAAAAGTCGGCACTATCATCTCAGCGATCAGAACCCATCACACAGAAGAGGACTGAGAATGATGGGCGCACTGCTGCATTCTCAGGGCTCAAATTGTAGCTTGCCGAATGTTCCTAGTCTCTGTGGATTCCAAGCACTTGAACCCACTCTCTGCATGGGTGTCATGCCAGTGGACCATATCATTCCTGCAGAAGTGTGAACTCGAACAGAGATATTAGGATATGCCTCGACAGAGACGCAAACGGCAATATACAATGTATCTTTGTGCTGCGGATTGTCATTGATCGGGGCAGATATCATCGGAAGTATCCGAGCCTTTGGCTTCTAACTCCACCTGTACACCTTGCATGCGTCCATCTCTGCGAGTCTGACACGCTGCCGATCGGCGACTCGGAGACAGTTGGTCTTGCTGGTAGCTGATAGTAGTAGATGGTCCCGCCTTCAAGTCGACGACCAACGGTCGTCCAATCTATTGATGCTGTTTTACTCGATGGAGTACATATCGGATATCACACCCATCACCGCCTACATGAAACGCAACATGCATTGCAGGTCGCTTCCATCTTGGAAGCAGCTCATGCCCTAGTGATCTTTACGCCCTACGCATCCAAAGGTGTTCATTTTGAAAACCAGATCACAATCATGATCGGAATGTACATGCCATCATCCTACACACGTGCGACGCTGGGGCTGACACGCGTGGCTTCCCGCATTCATCACCATCCTTGGATCTGTATCAAAAAAGAAATGGGCACGTACGTTGCCAACGGCCATTAGTTATGGAGGTACCATGCGCGATCCGGCTTGGTCGTCACGTAGACTTCTACTTCCAGCCCGATTATGACACTTGGCGAGTGAGTTTGTAACCGAGTGATGCAGACCACGGGGGAAGTCACATTTGGCGTCGAAGACTGCTACACGTTGGCGCCTTCGATTCGGGACAAGCCACAAAAAGGAAGGGGTGGGGACATACTTCATTGAGAATGTCCTGCCCGACACCGATAGTGTATCAGCTGGGATTCAAGTGGAGTTAGTCGAGAGCGATATTGAGGATCAGGGATATCCTTGGTATGGCTGACCTTTGTATGCCAGGAGAATTGATCCCGAAAGTGGACATAATGATGCAGTCTGTCGCAGTCGAAACATCGTTCAACTCCACCACTAATCTGAATAGACGGAATATGCATCACCATGATGTAACTTGGACCACAAAGGAATCTCATGATGGTATACTTGCCATATAGTTCACCGAGTCTTATACTATTTAGTATGTCGTGGATGTGCTATACGCAGTGGATACCCGTGCGCGTGGGACGGCGTCTGGTCGACTGTATTACATAACGCGACGTTCCCGATGTCGCTACAACATCATTGTGCTACGAGATACACCCATCTTTGCCATGGTCCAGGCTTTCTATCAGACATACATGCGTTGTGTCGTTTCATCACGATCTTGAACACTCGGTTCCAATATCCAGCCTCGAAATGTTCAATCTTGATCTGCATAGCATCCCAGTCCCCGTCAAGCAGAAAAAAAAGGCATGCTACCGTTCCGTCTACCACAGTCGCTTTTCATCTCGTTGATACTGACACACGTGTCATGGCGTGAGTGATAGTGATGAACGCGTGTCTCTTGCACTCACGCGTACGTGCCTTTCTGCTCGGCAGAGAGAAGGAAACCCGCCCGGTCGTCCCATAGACTTGTCCTTCAAGCTCAAGCTTCAAGCTTCAAGGTCGGACTCCAGGGAAACTACTCGAACGAAACCCAGGCGTCAATCATGCGCAAATCAAAACCATCGCGTCCTTTGAGGTGTGTCAACTCCCGCTGACTGGACTCCTTCCGTCACGGTGAGCAAGCTCGGGCCTATATTACTTATAATCGTCGTTGACTGCGTTCACGTCTAGTCTACGGCGATCACCTCTTCGAAGCAGCCCAAGGTCTCAAATGACCCTCCTCTCTCAGATCTCAGCCCCCACCAGCATACGCGACTTTCTTATCATCGACAACTACGGTCGCGGCGTCCACGCCAGGGCAAGCCTGGATACAGTTGGTCATTGACGACCAGCCTTACTCGGATTCCCCACCGTGCAACGTCGCGTTCACCAACTCGCGACGATCTGGGACGAGGTGTTGGGTCCCAAGCATTTTTGTACGTGAACACCAGTCCTTGTAACGCGACAAACTACAATTACGGAGATCCAGACCACTACTTTGACTGGTCCTGGGGGTGCGTCTGTCGTGTTCCATTCTCGTGTCGTGAAAACCAGTTGACACGCACGCTTTAACAGACCCCACATCCAAACACATACCATGAGTCGGCAACATGGCGTCCGAGTCGAGACATTTTGGAGCACTCTGACGTGCCGTTACGCGACATCGTGCAGCTCGTGTGCGAATGGGTCCGCTTTTTCTGTCGTTACCTATACGATCTATTTTTCATGAACGATTCTGATTTCTTTTAGCTCAGGCCAACCACGACCGATCTATTGTGCTGGAGTA
>JBBPJL010000893.1:0-12670 GCA_038088675.1 Xanthoconium separans | reverse complement strand
CATTACTCTCTTACTTGCAATCCTATTCTCGCTTGCTGGTGTACTGGTGGTAGAATCCCTCTTGAGTCTTGTCCACTCTCAATATCACTACCATTCCAAGCACTTCATCTTTCAGCTCTTCAAAGCATTAGCTTGCACTTGTACCCTCAAGACTCCACCTCAGTCTTGCACACTTCGGTGCTCAACTTCCCCTATTCCTGGACAGTACTTCGTAGGGCCAGCTGGCTCACAGTACACTAGGTTGTAGCACTGCTCACTTCACTCCTCTACCACGAACAGTTGTGACTAACTCTGCTAGGGCACAAGCTCACAGTAAGCATAACACTCGACACCTTGTGCAAATGCTGTGAACAGAAACTGGCTTGCACTCATCAGGTTTACCATGAGAAAGCCATGATCAACACATTTCATGGCAATGAAGGTGCTACCATGACCACAGCACAAGCAAAAAAAGGAGGAGAACCATTAAAAAAATGCTAGAATGATGTCCTGTAGACATGGGGTAAGTGTATATTCAAGCTGTTACTAACTGCTTCATATTCTGACAACTTTGCTGAAGACCCTACAGAGAAGAAAACAAATTGTAGAAGAAAACCACTCCTGTGATCCTGAAACATGGGATGCAATTCTCAGAATCATTAAATGCCTCGATATTGAGGGGGTAAACTGACTACCCATCACAACCAGCCCCCAAGAATCTATGCCAAGTTAAGCTTCCCTGAATCAATCCCACCATTACCATGTTATTCAGATCTATTGAGTCATATGAACCATCCTTGTGAAATGAATACAATATATGAAGGAGCAGGTTGGAAATTCTCATTTACAACACCATTGGGAGGCAGGTAGGAAAGACCTAAAGGCAGCCACTGTTCCAGGACTTCCACACAATTGGTATGATGACACTTGGTTCTTGAGTCTTTCCTCTGGTGCTCAATCAATGCTTCATGCATGTAAAGAGGTCTCAATTCCTACTCTGGTATGTCTTTTTCCACTCACCTGCCATGATAAACTCATTTTATTTGCAAAGTCCCTCATCCCTCATTGGCTGAGCAGCCCATGGAGTGACCCACTGGGTGGACCCCTGGTGGTTACAGAGTATGTATGCCATAAATCTTCAAAGTTTGTTGTTAAATTTGTCTCTGACTCATATCTTAGTGCAATTTTTCAATATGTCAAACAAATCTTGCTTATTAATCTCAAATTTGGGCAGCATATGATCAATACTTTGTAAGCAATCTTATTCAATAAATTATTCTCAATTTCCTAAAGGAAGTGTTGAGGAAAATATTGGGATAAGTGGCAGCTCTGTTGGTCATACATATTTGTTGGTCATGTCTGAGGTGTGAGAATTTTTATAAGTGGTGGCTGGAGTCTGTGCTTCAGATATTGCTAAATGGAGGTTGACATCAGCATATGGCATAGGAAAAGCAAGCATGGTTGTTAGGCTTTCCATAGCTTTCTCATATCTGATGCATTCTAATTCAAGCATGACTAGCGAAATGGTCATGGCATCATACCCATTCCTGATAAGTTCAGCTCGCAAGTAGGGTTGACAATGGTGCCAGAAAGCAAGAATGACATCACGCTCACCAACATGACCAATCATGTCAGCAATTTCCTGCAGTCGATACAGAAAATCCAGGACTGCTCACCCATCCTGCCTGCAGGCATTGAGCTTGTCACATTGCTTCATTTGGAAGTCAGCAGGGAAAGTCAGCAGGGAAGACATAATCAAATAGGTCTTTGAAGAAACCAGTGAGTGAATACTACTTTTTTAGATTGAGGATGTTGCACTCATAAAATTTGTAGGCCCATCCATCAAGGTACTTCCTGGCGATTCGGATCACCTTCTTTCAGCTTAGGCAGGCTTGGCACACCCAGTTGTGAATCTTGCAGCATCACTTTTTGCACAGTGTGACCTGGATCTCACCCTTGTACATGAAAGGTGGGTCCTCTTTCAGGAATGCTTGCTGATACTTTAATTTATTGAATTTAGCATGATATCTGTGCTTCCTCTCGCACTTGCACACCTTCTCATGGTCAGAGTCATCAGTGAGCATGGTTGAGGGCCCCTCATCAAAGAAGTCTAAGCCGAACGAGGACTCAGTTGTAGGGTCGGTGTCAGATGAATCAGAGGAGTCCGACAAATCAGAGGGGTCAGCAGGGGCAATCGGCTGCCAGGCAGGTGTGTTGTTGCGTCTGTCACCATGCCCGTTGCTTTTGTTGGACTCACTGTCCAAGTCAAATGAGCTTAGTCGCTATTGCCTCGCATATAGCCCATAGGGCCATGCTACTGCGTGGGAACAATGAACTAGCTCAGTTGGTGTGCTGCTTTGGCTCACTGGCGAGATGCTCACTGCCTGAGCAATGTTTCGTGTACTTCTTTCTCTTTTTGTCACCATTGTTACCAACATGGTCATCTAATGACAGTGCAACTGCAAGTTGCTTGTCCCACTTGTTGTGGACGCAAACCGGCACCTTTCCTTTCTTATCAGCAGTGAACAGCACTGGCAAGATTGACCAGATGGTCCATTTCTTTGGGATCTCGCTGAGTCCCTCATCGTCATCCAAATCACTCCACATGACTTTGGGTGTAGTGGGCTCAATTTTAATGTGCACATTCCCATCAACATCGTCATCAACTGGGGTGAGTGGGGAGAACCTGTTTTCATTGTGGATAACAACTTTATTTACTTGTGGTAGAGCTTGACTGGTGGACTTGGGCATAGTGTAGCCCTCATTGTCAATGCCACCTGTCACAGTCTCATAGCCAGTGTCAATGGTGGTTAGGGCACCACCCTTTGTGGGTGTGTGCCTAAGCTCACATTTGATGGAATCGGCGGGTACTTCATCAAAATAGCAAGACTCCAAGGAGTCTTGCGAGCTGCCATGGCTGGTGATCTACATAGCAGTCCCACCTGGCTTATCATCATTTTCTTCACACCGAGTAGCTACATGGTGTCAAAACCGACTCATCCAAGCTGTTCAAAGCTCTACTATCTACAATCACTTAATCCAACCTTATCCTATCCTTATCCGCCTCTCTTTTCCATCCAATCTGGTAGGACACTGGATTGGATTGACATCTGGATACCTGGACACATACTGGACTCATACCAGACTCACTTGGACTCACTCAGACTGTTACGCTTACCATGACAACTGGAGTTAACACAGTTGTGGAGGGCGAAATAAAGGGGGAGCTGTGTTCTGTTTGATAGTCTTCGACTTAAGCGGAGTGAAGTCAAAGATGTCGTACTCAACCCCAAGGAGGGATCCTCTTGTAATGACGCGAAGTCCTAGTTCTTCACTAAGGAAAGGGAAGAGGGACACGAGCGAGAAGAAGGGACTTCGAGCTTGTGGAACTCCAGCTAAATGCGGTATGAATTGCATAGAACTAGATTAGTTTTACAAGTACAAGACTCGAGGTATTTATATGATGCACAGTTTTGGCACGGACCATCGGGTCCTCTAGGAAAAGTAAGTGTTCCGCAAGTCGGAACAAAACAGAAGAAAAGAGATCGGAAGGAACAAAGGAACCCCGCTGTCTGGAAGATCGGAATAATCAGTGAGCGGGGAAAAATGGATGTCATACTCAGAGGAAACCGTCGAGTGACAGTACAGCATTGTATGGGAAAGATCGGAAGACATCGGATAAGGATAATCCCTATCGTGAGGAGTGAAAGAGTTCAAGATAAAATGAAAAGAAACAGATGTGCAAACTGAAAACCATAACATTAGCTCTTTTCTATGACTCGAAGCCCCATCTTCGAGACTTATCCTTCAGCAACTTCCTCAATCGTCTCCACAGTTGACCTCGTAGTCGGTGAGGTCATATGAATCCTCAATCGACGGCTTTTCCCAACAGTATTCCGGTGTGTGCCCTTGGTGACCACAGCGTAAGCAAGTAGTGAAGGGGCAATCTTTTTGCGCATGTCCTGGCACAATTTTGCGACAGACGGGGCAGGTATACTTGGGACAGTCTGGTCGTATATGGTCCGTGCCCCTACAGACAAAGCATCTGGTGCGATGGTTGTAGGGAGCTGTGGAGGCGCGGGGGGTAGGGGCACGGTCGATGTCGATGGGATTGGTCGAGGACCCAGCGGGTGAGGGCGATACCGAAGCCACCTTTTTACCTTTTTCTCCTCGTTGGCCCTTGACATCCAATGAATGGAGTCCTCCAATAATGATGTATTCCCTTGTACCGGCTTTGGAGGATCGAGCGGGAGAGGGAGAGGGACGGTGGGCAAGGGGGAGAGTGGCCAGGATTCTATCCACGAGTCCCCCATCAGTAAAGGGGTTCTCTCCATGAGTTCCGGGGCATATTCCTGGATGAGATCTCCTAGGGTTGACACTTCTTTCGTTGGGCTTACCAGGGGCTGGCACAGGAATGGGGGTAGAATTTTCTTTATCGGATGAGGATAGAGGAGAGGAATCTCCAGAGGTGGTGGAGGAGGGGGCAGTGGCGAGGTCTTCTTTAACGGTGGAATCATCGTCCCAGGTACAGAGGGGATTGTCCCAGGGGGTGATTGACTGGTCGAGATGGAACTGCTGATATTGATGGGGGAGAGTCCTAAAGATGGTTCAGATAACGGGGGCAGTAACAATGAAAGGGAGTTTGTTGAGGGCCGCAATGACTCCAAAGTGTTGGAGAGTGTTGCAGATGAAGGTCTGGGCCTCAGAGATGGTGGTGTCCATAAGGACATGTCCGGGGTTGGGTTCAAGTACATCTCCCAGAGAGATCTCGTGTACTCGTTTGACGGTGTGGAGGGATTGGGCGACAGCAATGAGGGTATCAATGGCGCCGCCATGCACAAAGGCATTGTCTCGTTTAAGATATCGATGGATGACAGGGTTGAAGAGGAGAGAGCTAAGGGCCATTCGGCGATGTTCAGGAGGGAAGCGGTGGAGTCGGAGGGGAGTGTCGATGGGAAGGTCATTGACAGTGGTGTACATGTTTCAATGGGTGAAGAGCGAGTGGGATGGGAGAGAGCCTGCCACCAGACGGTGTGCCTTATAGCTGTTCCCAGTATTAATCCCGATTGGCTACCTCTTATCTCCCAATCGGTCCCAATATTCCTGAATTAGTTCTGCGGAGTGCCGTAGGTTCCGTGTTGATTCCCAGGTGTTCTCCGCTGCAGAATAGCCTTTCCATTTGATTAGATACGATCGTCGGGCAGGCGACCCTTGGTGTGCCAAGATGTTTTCGACTTCCCATTCTTCTTCTCCTTCTATTATGTCCGGTGGTTCTGGGAAGAAGTTCTTTCCGTGTTCCTCCGTTTCCTTGTATGGAGATAGGAGGGAAGCATGGAATACATCGTGGATTTTCCACATTGGAGGAAGTTTGAGGCAATAGGCAATTGGGGAGAGTACTTGGGTGATTTCAAAGGGGCCTTCCCTTCGGGGGGCAAGTTTTCGGGTGGGGTATCTTAGTTTTAGGTTTCTGGAGTCCAGCCATACTTTTTGTCCGGTTTTCCAAGGAACAAATTTAGACATGATTTGATCAGCCATGTATTGTCTGGCTTTGTCATGTGCGGCAATGGCTTCCTCTTGGACTTTTTCTAGCGAGTTCATCCGTTGTTCTAGAGCAGGTAGAAAGGTTTTTCCAAGAGCGGGGTAAGAGCGGGGTTCATATCCCATCATTAGGAAGAACGGAGTTTGTTTGGTGACAGAGTGGCAAGCAGAGTTGTGATGGAATTCGGCAGAAGTAAGAAGATCTGCCCATTTTTGTGGGACTCCGTTACAAAAGATTCGCAGGTAAGTTTCCAGTTCCTGGTTTACTTGTTCTGTTTCCCCGTCGGTCTGAGGATGATATGCGGTGGAGAGGGCTACATTGTATTGGAGGAGTCTGGCAAGTTCAATGGTGAAGGCAGAAGCGAATTGAGGACCTCGATCCGAGATTACTTTGTCATGTAGTCCAAAGCATTTGAAGACGGAGGAGAAAAATAGCTTGGCCACCCCAGTGGCATCAATGTTTTTGGTACAAGGTTCGAAAATTACCCCCTTACTAAGCCCATGGTCTACCACGACCATGACAGAATCAAAGCCGTTGCTAGTTGGTAAGCCAGTGATGAGATCTACGGACACTTGTTGGAATGGTCGAGTGGCAGTAGAGGTGATGGGTGAAAGAGCAGGGATAATTGGGTGGGTTTGAACCTTGTTTGCTTGGCAAATGGCACAGCCAGAGATATATTTTCGGACAAACGTAGTCATTCCGGGCCACCAATAGTCCTTTTCCAGGGAAGCCATAGTGCGGAAGTACCCGTTGTGTCCGCTGAGTAGGGAGGAATGGCATTCTTCTACAAGTCGACAGTGAAGAAGGATGTCCGGTACGTATGCGCGTCCTTTGTAGTAAAGAACGCCATTGGTATAGGCCCAATCCATGGGGTTATTGAATCGTGTAGGCAGGACCTTATCGTGGTCTGTGCTGAGAAGTTTTAACCTTTCAAGGACTAGGGGATCTGATGGGGTAGATGCAAGGAGTTTTGACCGTAATTCGGCGTCAATAGTTCGGATAAAGAGTTGCTCTGGAAGGAGTATCTTTTCTGTGTTATCTGTTTCCATAATTACTCCTTCTGGCCGAGATAACGCATCGGCATGGCCCATTTGGGATCCTGGGCAATGTTTGAAGGCGAGGTTGTACTCCTGTAGGAAGAGTTGCCATCTAGCATGACGCTGGGACAGGTTCTGCGGTTGTCGGAAGTAGGTAAGGTTTTTGTGGTCCATTAGAACGGTCACCACGTGTTCAGTGCCAATGAGATAGTGTCTCCACTCTTCTAAGGCATGGATAACCGCAAGGAGTTCCCTGTCATAGATGTTGTAATTCCTTTCCACTTCGGAAAGTGTTTTGGACAGGTAGGAGCACGGGTGAAGGTCCCCATTGTCGTCTTTTTGCATTAAGATGGCTCCCGTAGCAACTAGGGAGGCGTCGGTCATGAGAGTGAAGGGTTTTGTTGTATCTGGCATAGTGAGGACTGGTCGTCGTAAGAAGGTATCCCGTAGTCGTTCAAAGGCTTTCTGGTGGATCGTTGTCCATTCCCATTTGGTGGTTTTTCAGGTGAGCTCATTGAGTGGTTGAGCAATGTCGGAAAATCTGGGAATGAACTTTCAATAGAAGTTGCAGAATCCAAGAAAGGATCGGACTGCAGTTACGGATTGAGGGGGTTTCCAGTCCCTGATGGCGTCTACCTTGGTTTTATCCATCTGTACTCTCCCATTTCCTACCACTATGCCAAGATATTCAACTTCTTTTGCAGCGAAAGTGCATTTCTCTAATTTGAGGAAGAGCTTCTGTTCTTCCATTCGAGCTAGTACCCTTCTTGTCCATTCCTCGTGTAACTTTGGGTTGTTTTTGGAATGAATGAGGAGGTCATCCATATAGATGACTAACCATCCTTCAGCGATCATGTCAGCGAAGGTGTCATTCATATAGGCCTGAAACGTGGCGGGGGAGTTGCACATCCCAAAAAACATCACGGTTGGTTGATAGAGGCCGTAAGGAGTGATGAATGCGGCTTTCCACTTGTCTGCAGGATTAATCTGGATGTTGTTATACCCCCATTGTACGTCCATTTTGGTGAATACAGTAACTCTGATTCGTTCAATTTATCGATGAGATCGCCTATGAGTGGTAGTGGGTAGGCGTTCTTTACTGTCTGGGAGTTAAGATATCGATAATCTTGACAGGGGCGGAGTTTTCCATCTTTCTTCTGGATGAAGAAGAAGGGGGATGCTTGGGGCGATTTGGATGGTTCTATCTTTCCTGAGGCTAGATGTTCCTTGATGAACTTCTTACAGGCCTCTTGTTCCACAGGGTTCAATTGGTATGCTTTTCCCCTTTTGGGTACGAAGTCTTTGGTTAGTTCAATTTTGTGATTGAAGGCTCTCTTAGGGGGAGTTCGTTGGATGGTTCCTCAAAAACCTTTTTGTACCGTTGGTATTCTTTAGGAAGTTCGGTTTTCGTAGTTCCAGCTTCCTGTGCGAGTTGGGTAGAGAGGGTGGTTCGTCGTATCCATTCTTTCTTAGGGAGATATTCTCCAAGTCCTTTTCTTTTATAGATGCATCGCTCAATACGATCATCCATGTCAAGCCCCATGGCTCTTAGCAGATATCTTTGGTGTATTGGCTGCCATCGAGAAGGGAGGTGAGGATCGCCATTTATTTCCACAGTTCCTGAAGACCAATCAATGAGGGGGTTGACTTCAGTGAGCCAGGTCATTCCCAGGATCATGTTCTGCTTTCCACACCGAACAATGAAGAAGTCTTGGTTTCGAGGAACTCCTTGGATATAGATGGTTACTCGGGTGCGATAGTGGATGGTTCCGGATCTGTTTATGGTTCTGTCCGCATTGTATGCTTCTCGGGGTTCAGCAAGTCAGAAGAAAGGGAATCGATTTCTTCGTGCATAGGCTTCATCCATGAAGCAGGATGTTGCTCTGCAGTCGATTAAGGTGGTAGTTTGTCCGATATGAACTCCCCCCATTGCAGATACTTGTAGAGGTATTAAAATTGACTTTTCCTCTACAGTAGTTACAATGGGGTTTGTTCTAGGCGTTCGAGTAGTCGGTCCTCGGCACCTATCTAAAAATCCTTGAGTCACTGTTTTATCCTTTCTTCCGAGAGTTTTGCACCCTTCTTGGGCGCAGTCCAAGTCTGGTTAATCCCTTCTGTGGGGGTGTCTTTGGTTTGGTAGGTTGGCGGATCTTCCAAATAGATTTCTCAGAGGGATTCAGCCATTTCCTTTACTCCGTGTCCTTTTGTGACCAGCTGCTCTATCATCCTGATTGCTTCATTTTTTTCTTCTTTTTCCATGGGTTTGTCCTCGACAACCCGGTTTTGCACGGGGGTACGTGGGAGTGGTTTATCCGATCGGGGTCCGGATCTCCAGTTTCCGGATCCTTTGTTATTCTTATGGTTCCTAGTGGAACATCCCGGCTTCTTGCATATAAAGCATTTGCCTTCTCTCATGAGTTTGGCTCTTTCTACGGGGGAGAGTCGAATATAATCAACGTCCATAGCGTTGGGATCTCGGTTACTGTTGGAGGAGGATCCATATCCTCCAAATCCAGGTCTCCTTCCTCGGATATCTCTGATGCGTTCGTTTTGGCAAGCAAACTTTCCTGCTGCTTTGATCCATTCATCCACCGTTAATGGTTCTTCATTGGAACCTAGTACCTTTCCCATAAGGTCATCGTGAACTTCTCTGCTGAAGGTTTCGCAAAGAGCAGATTGATCAATGATCCCAGATTGGGCTGCCAGGAGTTTGAATTCTGAAGCGAATTTGTTAAAAGCTTCTTCATTGTTAGGTCCTTGGCAGATGGCGTAGAGTTTCCTCCTGGCTGAAGATGTCTCATCGTGAATGGACATCATGCCCCGAAAATCGGCTTTGAACTTTTCCCAGGTTTGGTCTCCTTCTGGGATTAGCTTCTTGGTCAAGCGCTCGTAGTATCCTTCAGAGAAAGTCCTTCCTTTGCCCTTACTCATCCTATTCAGGGCAGTGACAATTTTTGCTTGATCGTTGTATGTATTTTGGATTGATGGAGAAGTACACATCCATGGCGTGGAGCCACCAGTTGGCATCAATGCCATTTCCGGAAAACTCGTCAGGTAATCCAGCCTTTAGTTCGCACATTTCGTCTTCAGAGTCTGATTCGGGGTCAAGAGGAAGAGGGATTCATTCGGGTCATACCAGGGAGGCGGGTGCGGACCAGTTAATGGGACCGAATCTGTCGTCTTCTTTGATGGGCTCGGGGATTGGTTCAGAGATTGATTTGGGATGGGCACTGGGTAAAACAAGGCCAACTGGAATGAAGGGACGAGGTGGGAGAGCGTGTCCTGGTCTTCCTTGAGCAAGATTTTGTTCCCGAACTCTTTCTTGGGCTTGTCTGTAGTTTCCTTTCTCTTCTAGAGACACAAGTCTTCTTGGGCGAGGAAGGTAATCTGGATGTCCAGTGGGTAGATTCCAGAGATCCGGGAGCCTGTTGGATGACGAAGGGGGATCCACACTTGGTGTGGGTTCAGGGGAAGATGAAGGGGCGCGAAACCACGATATGATGGGCAAGGCCTTCTGTTAAGGAACAGGGCCTATTAGTAATCTAGTTCTTTTGTTACGCTTACTGTGACAACTGGAGTTAACACAGTTGTGGAGGGCGAAATAAAGGAAGAGCTGTGTTCTGTTTGATAGTCTTCGACTTAAGCGGAGTGAAGTTGAAGATGTCGTACTCAACCCCAAAGGAGGGATCCTCTTGTAATGACACGAAGTCCTAGTTCTTCGCTAAGGAAAGGGAAGAGGGACACGAGCGAGAAGAAGGGACTTCGAGCTTGTGGAACTCCAGCTAAACGCGGTATGAATTGCGTAGAACTAGATTAGTTTTACAAGTACAAGACTCGAGGTATTTATACAATGCACAGTTTTGGCACGGACCATCGGGTCCTCTAGGAAAAGTAAATGTTCCGCAAGTCGGAACAAAACAGAAGAAAAGAGATCAGAAGGAACAAAGGAACCCCGCTGTCCGGAAGAGCGGAATAATCAGCGAGCAGGGAAAAATGGACGTCATACTCAGAGGAAACCGTCAAGTGACAGTACAGCATTGTATGGGAAAGATCGGAAGACATCGGATAAGGATAATCCCTATCGTGAGGAGTGAAAGAGTTCAAGATATGTAAAATGAAAAGAAACAGATGTGCAAACTGAAAACCGTAACACGGACTCACTGTATGTATTATACCTCGTGTCCTATCATTTACTCTAGCATCGGATACTGTTGGGGCTATACAAGTGTGCCTCCAAACCACTATAAAGTCTGTCCTTTCTCCCATGACTCCCCTCAGTCGTTTCCACCCTCTTGGGCAGTGGCTGAGTTGGGCACTTCCTGCCCCTACTTAGTTTTCACACATGGAACGCACCTGGGGGGTTCAGCATCATGCTTTGTGTGACACATCTAGTCATCGACACATCAGCATTTGATGATGAATTGGATAACATACGGGTGATCAGACCATCATTGTTGTCAAACGTTGTCATCAGGGGTTACAAGGAGATAAGAGCGAGTAGAGATAAGAGGTAGGGGTTCAAAATACATATGTGGTGTTTTGTAGGGGAAATGTTCACACGGGGTAGTCATTCTTTGTCAAGTAGATCTTAGCAGACAGAACTGGCCTAAGGAATCTCTGTAGGTTGACTTGCTAGTACATCAAGTATCTACACAGTATTTATATGAAAATGCGGGGGCTGTGACCACGAAAACAGTATTACATGAGGCATTACTACATGAGGTGTGAAGTCGGCTGATACGACCGGTTGTATCACCGAATGGTTCGTTACAATGGGAGTGTCGTTGGAGACGTACTGGGTAATGTTCTGTCTTGTGCCATCTGGCAGGTCGAGGCAAAACCCTGACAGGCGTGCATGAATTCCTTGTAAAGCTTACTCTTTGGACGACGCTCTGTAGATGCGGGAGTGGAGCGCGAGAGCGGGAAAGGGTCCGGAGCGCTGACCGGGGGGTGACTCGGAGTGCTTGAGCTATGAGGAGCCGGAATGGTCACTGGGTCACTGGAACGAGGATGTGGGGCGAGAGCAAAGCGCCGCCTGCTTACGTTGCTTGTCCGATATTTTGCTGTGGAGGTTCAGGCACTGAGCGTTTCCCCCTCTTCCCGTCCTTCCGCCACGTTGAATCAACTTCTAGCATCCGAGCACTACAATCGTCTACTTATGAACGGTAGACCTCATCCACAGCTGGTAATCCAAGCACATGCACGTGATATCTGTGGGCTCGCATATCTCCCCAACGGATGCCGAGTCATCACCGTCTCTCATGAAGGAGATGTGAAGGTCTGGAATCTGGAAGGTGGGGAGCAAGAAGGGACATCAATGGAACATGACCGGGCAATCTCCGGAGACATCCATTACCTTGCTGTGACCCGCGATGGCACAAAGATCGTCAGCGGTGATTTTACTGGAGGATGGATCAAGGTGTGGAACACGGCGCCATCGCATCAACTTCTCAAAAGATGGAAACATGCAGAAGCATGTCAAGACATCGCCATCTTGGAGCCGGATGACCAGTGTATTGCGGTCCGCGACTTTCAGTCGGTGACCATGTACACGATGCAAGGGAAACTGGTCAAATCCATCCCGCTTGCAAGATCAGAGTTCTCTGAAGATGGCGAGAGTTTCGGGTGCATGGCATTCTCTCCGGACGGAAAGAAGCTCGTGTATGGTGTCGATGAAGCCATTCATATCTACGACGTCGACTCTGGTACACACATTCTTGGTCCATTAAAAGATCATGAATATTTCATCTCGCATTTGCTATGGTCACACGACGGCAGCAGGTTTTTCTCTGGCTCGTATGACAAAACGATTGTCTGCTGGAATGCAGATACGGGAGAACCTATTGGACATCCCTGGACGGGTCACACCAAACAGATATCCTATCTCTCCCTTTCACCCGATCAAACAATACTCGCAAGTGCGTCCGAGGACAAGACTGTCCGTTTGTGGGACGCAGCTTCTGGACATCCCATAGGACGACCACTTGAGCACGACAAAGAGGTTTATGTGGTTTCCTTCTCACCCTCTGGTGAATTCGTGGCGACAGGAGGGGGTGATGGAAAGGTATACTTGTGGCGAGCAGCCCAGCCGGATCAGGCGGAGAATCAGGTAAGA
>JBBPJL010000892.1:0-12679 GCA_038088675.1 Xanthoconium separans | reverse complement strand
CTTAACATATGGTGTCCCTCGTCTAGCACAGCGGGTATAAGTGGGATCATAGATCAGCAGAGATACTCGTCCCCATCAGCAATGCGGCGTTCAGACGGTGATCAGTCGCCAGTGGTAGAAACCATCCTCGTCGTGTGTTCTGATCAAACCTCTAAAGACGTGTTTCTCCAGCAAATAATCCACGCGCTTCACGCCCCGACTCGCCTCCACCTGCGCTGCCGATGGCACACTCCGGTATCGGCGGGTATACGCACGCGCGATCGTAGTCTCCTCGGACACGCTGAGACGGGCCCAGTCTTGGTGCGTGATCTGTCTGTGAAGGGAGGAGTGGATCATGTAGAGGACGTCCCCAAGCGTAATCGGGGGCGGTATAGCGGGCGCGGTGTATCCGTCATAATGGAACTCCAAGTCGATCGGCCATTCCGGAATGGCGTCGTGTGAAATGCGCATCCGCGTGACCGACGGGTATGTGGCAGGCTCACGGAGTTCGTCGGCCGAAATCATAGCAGAGTGGCCGGCGCCGACCCACAGAAGGGGTGCAAAGGAGGGCGAGGCGAGGTCAAAGTAAAAGTCGGTGCGGGGGGCTTCACCGTTGAGGAGGGGGTGGATCTGGAAGTGGGATGAGGTGGCGGCCCAGGGAGACGCGGGTTCCCATGAACGATATCCACCGCCAAAAGATCGTCTTCTCGTGTGGGGGGTGGATGGGGTGGAAAGGAAAGGGCTAGGTGGCATGCCACCATGCCAGGATGGTCTACGGGTACGGCGAGGGGGTTCCCAAAAAGGATCGTCGAAAGGTACGCCTTGAGGTGTAGTGGGTCTGAGATAAGGAGATGACGGAGGGAATGGGGAGGAGGGATAAAGCGCAGCAGGAGGGATGAAAGGCGAGCGTTGAGTGTACGTGCCGTACCCGAGAGATGGTGTAGGTTCAAAAGCCAGCGGGGTATAGACATATGGAGCAGTCATGATGATAGATGATCAAGGTGCTTGTGTGGGAGTGGACACTGAGCGAGCAGGTATATATTGATCCTGCAAGATAGGCGACCAGACACGCACAGCTTTCGGCGTCAGCTGCCTCGTCATCTATGTGTAAGTATCTCCATGGCACAGCTTTCGCGACTAACCTCACAGCCAGGCTGTTCACTGCCCAAGCGAACCCGCCCTCAGACGTTGGCTTGGCTTTTTGGAGCCAAGCGGCGGTACAGCGCCTGCCCTCTTTATTGGAGCACTGTGGTCAAATAAGAAGCTGCGTGGAGCTGCATGGCAGGACTGGCCTCAGAGTGTGACTCACCTTAGGTATGTGGCGGACAGCCAAAACACACTGCTGCGGTGGATAGCAATGGTGCTAGAGAGAGTCACTGTGCCATGGTGTTAGCGCTAACATAGTTCGGACATCGCTCGGAGTTTAGTCATCCAATCAGCTTTACTTATGTAAGCTTACCAACTTGAAATTCCCATCGATGCCCAACTTCACCTCGATCGTGATCAATATGTGGTTTGCTTCGTCCAGGAACACGTGGAATAAGCATAGAGAAGAAAGAGAGCCGCCAGTGAAAGTAGTAAGTACGACGGTCTTGCGACTTCCGTTAGGTCCACCAGAGGCTGAACCTTGTTTATCATGTCCAGCCTTCGTGCTCCTCGAAAGGACCGGAAGTGTAATGAAGTAAAGGTCGTTTTGGGCGCGAACATTGGTTTACTCCCGGGGAGGTGTGTCCACGACGTCCACAATCTGCAGATGCCTCAGTGCATGACCGACAGCCCACTCATGGCTCACAAACCAAACCAGTACGGGTACTCACTATCGACAACGCGATCCAATGGCTGTGATAGTCACGGGCTATATACATTGGGCAAGTAAGGCTTTCTAATGTTCTCCTTGATATCCGACATTAATGTACGCTTCTAGGCTCCAATGCCACTGTGCGGGACATCGTCTGGCGATTCCTTCACTGACAGGCAACCTTGTTCTTACTTGCCCTCGATACTAAATGTGACACGCGGTGGGTCCCTCTCCAGTCGAGCCGAATATTGCTCAACTACCTCCATCTTCAGCGCGCTCTCGACCACCAGATATACATTCGCCTTCGTCTCTTCAACCGATCCTCAATGAAACCTTGCCTTCGTGAGTTCAATGTCACGTTCGCCCCAAGTATGGCCTGCTCACCACCTAACTCCAGTATTGGGGAGAACATCTCCATCCGGAAAAACTCATCGTATATTCATTATTCCCAACCTATGTCGCCCATAATACGACCCGTCTGTATCCCTCTTGCCCTGCGCAACCACTCATCTCGATCAACATCTGCCTTTCGTGGCTATTGCCTACGATACTGACAAGCTCACGTATGTTGCAAACGAGACCAGTCTAGACAGTGTGATATCATCAATAACGCTCTCTCCCTCTGGATTGACAGTGGCTTTGATCACCCACAGCTTTGTAGATTTTCACTGGTGACAGTTAGGATGTCATGAGTCTGGCTGTGATTTTCAGCTGAAATTCCGCACAAAGGTGGAGATACGTTAGTTAATACCCACAATAGAAGATACTGACACCTTATAGCAAGGTGTGGACAAGGAGGCACGGTTCCCTGTGCAACACGAACTACGGCGTTCAGAACCGCGGAGAGGACGGAATCTCACTCGACGGACGTGGGTTCAGGCAAGTTACCAAGAGCTTACGACCCATCGTGCTGACTCGGATCTTAGCCACTCTTGTCGTCCCAAGCTAACGTCTGGCTTATTACTGATGGGCTGAGTAGTTGGAAATGGAGATTAATGTTCCACTGCGACACGGTGAGTTTGTAAGAAACCGACTCGCGACAATATCTCATGCTACAGTGGGAATTTAGGTACTTACATGGACTAGCGCAGACCAACAGTCAGCCTTCATGACATGGCGACAGCGCCCTACGTACGCCACTCTCAGGCAAAATCAGTGCCTTGTAGGCAGTTCGCAACGTGAGCCACCACTATTATACGTCCCGTTTTCTCTGACGCATATGAGATAGAAGGTTAGCAATATACTTCATTCAATGGTTTGGTGTGTTAGGTTAAATCACCGTTTGTTACAGGTACTGGAAGGTTGATCTCGAAATTCCGTGGGGAAGAACCCGGGCCCTGCGGATGTTCTCTTTCTCCGTGCCCCTTACATTCCAGCGTGGCTGAGCGCCGACGGCGCTGATAGGCCGCGACCGGCGATGACATTTCCGTCACACGCCAAACCGTTTTCTGAAGGTGCAAGAACTTCTCCCCGTGTGGTATATAAGGCACTCAGATAACAACCATCTCTTCCCCACCATTTCGAAATTTGTTATGATCCGCACTATTCTATCTTTCACGGTCATGGCGACCTTGGGGAACGCCATCGGCTCGAGCTTTGTTGCCGATATGCAAGTAGTGCTCACACAGCCCAGTCAGTCGTTGAGGGAGACATGCCAACAAATTGCGGCGTCTGTCTCAGCAGCATCGGCAATCTATGATTTCAGTTCGTCGTCGTGTTCTTCCCGCTCGAGATGAAACTGACGCACCATTTTCAATACAGCATCGTCCAACTATTATGATGACATCGATCACTGGGCATCATCAAGTACCCAATTCGCAGCATGCTCATTTGAACCTGGTACACTTGAAGACGTTGGCATTGCGGTGCGCATGCTTCGTTGTTGTCATTGCTATTATTGAGCACGGGGATTGCATTTAGCTTCGAATTATTGGCCAGACCAAAACCCCCTTTGCGGTTCGTATCGCTTATCTCTGGGAAATTTTAGATCCTTGAGTGGGTTCCTGTAGGTCAAGGGTGGCGGTCACAGTGCTAACCCTGGATTCTCGTCGACTGTGGGAGTGCAGATAGCGATGTCCAGGTTCGCGGATGTCGCTTATGATCCTGCGGCACAGGCAGCCACGATAGGCACGGGCCTAACATGGGATAAGGTCTACGAAGAGCTCGAGCCACACGGTGTGAATGTTGTTGGGGGACGAGTACCTGGGGTGGGCGTTGCTGGATTTACTCTCGGAGGAGGTACGTTTCAGACAGCGTGCAGAACCTGAAAATATTTGAACTACTCAACAGGTTACTCGTGGCTCACAAATCAACACGGTTTGACCATCGATACTGTACAAAATTTTGAGCTGGTCATGCCCAATGGGACGGCCACCAATGTTACGGATACGTCGAGTCCTGATCTATTTTTTGCTCTGAAAGTAAGTGGTTTCATGACATGACGCGAAAGTTTCACCGATCTATTTCTAGGGTGGTCTGAATAATTTCGTGGGTAGAAGTACTTTCCATAGACTCGTTACTGATCATCCTTTAGGGTATCGTCACGAGATTTACCCTGAAGACGTTCCCGCAGACGCAAGTTTGGGTACGTCTGCATCTGTATCTGTCACCATTCCAGAATAGCCTCATTAAAATACAAAAGGGGGGGCTCGTTACCTATACCGAGGATGTCCTAGATCAGGTTAACCTAGCCACGGCGAATTTTGCAACGAATAATATCGATCCGAAGGCTGCGATAATCACATCATACAACTACCTCCTCGGTCAGGTGAGTCCTTTATCACTTTTGCAACGTCTTGTTCGAATCCCAGCTGAATATTTGTCCGTCTCATATAGCCAGGCGTGTCGGAGCTCATTTTTTATGACGGGCCAACACCACCTGCTGGAATCTTTGACGAATTTCAATCGATCCCCTCTTTCACAAGTGACCTTTCAACACGCTCGTTCACATCGTTCGTGCAGTCTCTACCTGGATGGAACACGACACGGTATATGCACAATTAGTCTAACCCGCAAATAATACCAAGTACAATTCATAGGGCCGTCTTCAACTCAATTTCTGTGACGAACTACCAGCTCTCCTTCCTCGAGTCGGTCGTCAATGAGACCATTGTAAGCAGACCGCCTCTCTTGCTAAGATGACGTGTCGATCGTTTCACTTCAGTATTGGGGGGAAAATCTCCCGGACTCTGTTGTATTTGTTTCATATGACGTGGAGCCTTTCCTCCCCACGCTCTTCACCCACAATGCAACTCCGTCAGCATACCCACCTGACCGCACGCAAGCGTTGTACCCGCTCAACATCTACTATGCATGGTTGTCAGCAGAATCCGACTCCGCAGTTGAGAACGCAATACGCACGACCGCGCAGACACTTCAAGTGGATACCAGTCAGAACAACTTGGCGAACGCGGCCATCTATCCCAACTACGCCATCTTCGATACGCCACTGGATAAGCTCTATGGTGCAAACATACCAAGACTGCAGGCGATTAAAAAGGCGGTAGACCCAGGGAATGTGATGGGCCTTGCTGGTGGTTTCAAGCTCTGACTCTGTTTTTGTTAGCTTATCTGAACGAATCTTACTATTTTCTAACTTGCTCTACATAACTTGAAATGATATTCCGCTGTCGAACACACCCGAATTCCATTCCATTTTTGGAAGCGCTCTCACATGACCTCGGTCCACGACGGGCTTCAAAGCTTGCTTCACTGCTCAAAAAACTCTCGTAAGTGGGTTCGGTGATTGAAAGGGTGAAAAACACGGAGGCACGTAGTGTTGTTCGATAGGTTTTTGCCTGCAACTTGACACTCCGCGTGGCCGCACTGCGATGCAGCATACCCTGGAACTTGTTTGGGAATGGCACTAGAGCAGGACTGTTGCCAGTGAACGCTGAATCAGCGGTGACACTGACAAGTTGGAATGCAAAGCTGCCGTGACTCAGAAGCCCCATTACGGCACTTACATAACGGCACTGTAAAATGCTGTAAGTTTTGTGAGTTCTGTTCGGCGATTTCTGACAGCGGCATATATAACTTCATACGCTGGCCAAATTTCCCTCCCACTTAGTTGCCTGCAACCTGATCAAAGTATGGTGCGTCCTGCTCTCGCTTTTACTGCGATAGCGATCTTCGGCAGTACGATTGGTCAATCCCTTCATGATGGTGGCATGCGGAGAGAGCGTTCCCTTTTGTTGGATGAAGCATGTCAAAAAATCGCCGACGCCGTTTCCAACGAATCGGATGTCTATGATTTTCGTGCGTTTCGGTGCATTTCGCCTTTCAGTTCACGCTCAAACCCCTATCAGTGTCGCTCCAATATCTAGAAGACATCAGCCACTGGGGAGAGTCAAGTACCGAACATGCAGCGTGCTCGTTCGAGCCTGGCACCCCCGAAGACGTTGGCATTGCAGTGAGCATGCTCGATGGCATTCGCGTCTACCCTTTTTTTTTTGCTCACTCATGCGTCTACTACATAGCTGAAGATTCTTGGCCAAACCCGAACCCGCTTTGCAGTTCGTACGTTTGGTTGGGAAAATAATGTAGTCATTTCACGCGTCCCCTAATAGGTAAAGGGCGGTGGTCACACTGGCAATCCAGGATTCTCTTCGACTCAAGGTGTCCAGATAGCCATGTCGAGGTTCTCCGACGTTGTGTACAATCCCGCAACGCAATCCGTCAGGTTCGGCGCAGGCTTGCTTTGGGACGATGTATACGAGGAACTCGAGGAGCATCAAGTGAACGTCGTCGGAGGGCGAGTATCCGGCGTGGGCGTTGGTGGCTTTATTCTCGGCGGAGGTATGTTGGACTTTGTTTCGACAGGAATATCTGAACACGTCTACAGGCTACTCATGGCTTACCAACCAACACGGCTTGACCGTCGATACTGTGCAAGCGTATGAGTTGGTCATGCCGAATGGGACGATTACCAATGTCACTGAGGCATCAAGTCCTGATCTCTTCTTTGCTCTCAGAGTACGCGATATTTCAAGCCTGACTTAGTGACTATTGATATCTTGTAGGGTGGTTCGAACAATTTTGTTTGTAAAACGTCCTGCCTATGGTCTCACTGCTCAATATTGTTCAGGGTATCGTGACTAGGTTCACACTGAAGACCTTCCCGCAGACGCAGATCTGGGTATGTATGCACCCATTCCATATACCAATATATGAGTCTCAACGCAAAATCCCAAGGGCGGTGTGCTTTTCTATGCCGACACTTTCATAGATGAGATCAACCAAGCGACCGAGAGTTTTGCGGCAAACAACATAGATCCCAAAGCCGCGATAATTACCTCGTACAACTACCCCCTCGGTATAGTGAGTCCTCTCTTTTCATCGCCGCCGAGTTTGAGATACCATTGGTTCGTCCGTGTGATGTTTAGCCACAACCGGGTGTCATCTTCTTCTACGATGCACCGACACCACCTCCCGGAGTGTTTGACAAGTTTCTTGCAATCCCTGCACTGCCTCTGGTTGGGGGTGTTTCAACACGTTCCTTTCTTGATTTCGTACAATTTATCCCTGTTCCCCCGCCACGACGGTAAGCACGTTCCTCGTCGGCACTACAAGGAGATCTCAAATGTGATGATAGGATCGCGTTTAATTCGTTTTCTGTGACAAGCTACACACTCTCCTTTCTCGAGCAGATCGTTCAAGAGGCCAGCGTGAGTGATCGATTTGATGCTCCGACTGTCGCTGATCGTTCCACCGCTAGTATTGGAACGCGACTCTCTTAGATTCCGTGACGCTTATCAATTATGACGTAGAACCCTTTCTCCCCAACATGCTCGACCACAGCACGACGGGCCCGTCAGCCTACCCGCCCGACCGCTCGCGGCGTCTCATGCCACTCGAGATCTACTTTGCATGGGAACTGCCAGAGTTCGACCAAGTGGTTCAGGACGCGATACGCGCGACCGTGCAGCGACTCGAGGGACACGCCTTTGCGAGCCGTCTGAGCGACGCGCACGCCGCCGTCTATCCCAACTACGTCATTTTTGATACGCCTCTGGAGAAGATGTACGGCGCCAACGTGCCACGATTGAGGGCGATCAAACATGCGATCGATCCGGATCGCGTAATGGATCTTGCGGGCGGTTTCAAGTTTACATGAACTTACAGCGCTTCTACCTAGTTTGGTTTATCCTGTCGGTTAGACCTAGAAATATCACATTCTTTTGGAGCATTTGGATAGGACTGCGCACGAGATGGTGTCCCATGCAGGCATGGAGAATTACTTATCTGATCCAATCGGTGAGCTGTCCATTGGCGCGCACGTATGTCGACGCCACGCGTGTCCGATGATCTATGCTCCTTTTGGAACGAGGTATCCATGTCTTGGGTGGCACTCTCTTTTAATTTTGGTTTCAACTCGGTGTGCCGAAAAAAGGCCATGTTTACAGGCCGCATTCATTGCTATGTATACGGTATGTTGATCACGCATGGATGCGCGTCTAATAGGTGACGAGGATTGCCATCTGACTATGGCGTCCTGTAGGCGCGGTTGGAACACGAGACCGAGCTAGGTGTCGATTCAAAGACGTCGCCGGGAGTGAGGTTTACGCTCACTACTTCCCAACTTCCCAAGTTGCCTTTTTTTTCGTGCCCTTGCATTGCAGTGACGTCGTCATGCGGGACAAGCCAACCATCCTCGATGACATGGACGTTGAGCGGGAGAAACAAATCACATAGCATCGACGATCTGGACGGCAAGTCTTCTCCTCGTTGGCCCTACTAGATGCGTCTTGAACCCCCAAAGGTGGGGACACCCACATGTGACCGCGATGCCACGTTGGGGCATCCAATACCAACGATCTAAACTAGAGAGCACACAACCTGAAGGCAACGTACGGCGTACAAGGGGGACAAGGGGACCATCACGTGGATCATGTGTTTGTTGGTTACCAAGAGGGAGATTTCATGACGACCGTACGTCGATACGCCAACGTTCTGTGGCGCCGCGCTCCGCGGAATCCTTGCGCGAGATACGGAACCATGCGGAGGCTAGGAGAAAGCTCACCGGGGTGTCAGGGACAGTGACAAGAATGGCATGGCTCGGGCCCACGGGGGTTTCCAGGACACAGTACTCACGCGTGGAACTGAGCGAGGCTGCGAGGGTCGCACATGAAACTTGGAGGTATGCCCTCAGGCTCTTGGGTAACCCTCTTCTGGGAAACCGCATAGATTCAGCGTTATGAATCCCCATCGCAAACGGATGTCGAGACGGATCGTTGGCAATGGAGGGTGCCAGTGCCACTTGTAGCGATGGCGCATCCAATACCAACGATCTATGGTAGCGTTGCGCATGCGAGTACATACAAGGTAGTGGGAGAAAAGCTTGCTAGGGGCAGTGAAAAAGGATCCACGTGGACACGTGTCTTTTTGTTGGGTACCAAGGGTCTTGGGCCGGGGAATCCATATGTTGGATGCCAGTACCATTGTCAGCGGTGCATTCATGCGTGCAGGATCCTGCAATACCAACGATCTGCGGCGCTCCGCGGAGGATCCTTTATCTTGAAAGCAAGACAAACGCCATGCAAAGGGGGGAAGAAAGCTTACCAGGGCGTCAGGGACAGCGACAAGCATCCACATGGACCACGTCGAACTTCCAGATCAAAGCACCGCCACGCGAAATACTATTATTGGACACTAGGGTAAATATACACTACTCCAAAAATCTATGTCCTATTAGCCACAAAATCATTCTAGGTCTATGATTGGATCCCACAGAGTCCTCCAAAGTTAAGTTACCGATTCAACACGAGACACCAAAGAAACCCTAGGGACCGACCATGTGCGAAATGAAATGAAAGTGTGGCACGAGCGACGAAAAAAGAAAACGCCAGGCGCATTTATGGACAAGGTAGACGGTGCGCTGGGTTCATGAGTCCCAGATTGAGCCACCAGACCCCACGACGCGACGCTATCCACACACCCCACCAATATTTCCGATCGCCCAACACGTCCGCCCGTTTGAGCCCCTGCTTCGCTTCCCACCCTGGCAGCCCCGGGCTCTCCCGACACCGCTCGTAATACGCGTCCGTCAGTCGACGCAGGTTGCTCGGGTGCATCTTGCAAATGTACTGCACCTCGGGATACGTCAGCGGCACTTGAAAGTAATTGTAGATCGCCTCGAACAGGTCGAGCAACGTCACCGGCTCGGCGTGGTCGAGGACGACGGGACCCCAGAGGGTCGACATGTGGCCGACGTCGCAGGTGACGACGAGCGTGTGTGCTTTGGTGTGGGTGACGGGGTCTCCCCAGATGCTGGATATGTCGACGACGACGTGGTTGGGCGTCAGTCGTTTTGCCGTGGAAGGGTGCTTGGTGACGTTCCAGTTGATCATGGGGAGATGGGCATTGTTGGGATTGGGGATGATGTGTGGTGAGAGACGGATGGGGACGTCGCGGGCCCAGTCAAGCGGAGGCCATGTACCAGGTGTCCAGTGAGGCATCGTACCGGGAAGGGGATGCCCTCCTGTGGCGGCGATGGCGGACCACGGACTGAGTGGTTGAGGAACCGACGAAGTGGGTTGTGGGTGTGGACGGTGTGGACTCCAAGCCAAATGACCCGTCGGAAATGCCCAGACGTAGTGCTGAGGCGTCCAAGACGGTAGTGGTGGGGGGTGGTGCCACGGAGAAACAGCGTTGGTTGCCTGGACCGGTGGTGGATTGGGAGGTTGATCTGGCGTCCCAGCGTCAACGAAACTTACAGCACGGTCGCGTGCAAAGCAATAGTCACCTGTGTCGGCCTGAACGCCAGGATTCCCACCACCTGGGAAATGATCGGGGTCCCGTGGTTCCGGGCGAGTCTTGCGTCGGCGTAACAAACGGCGGGTGCCCATGAATATGGGCCGGGCTGCACTAAAGCAACCCAGGGAGCGCGACCGCAGTAGGTTTGGGGTGCTTTGAGAAAAGACGGGTGCGAAGGCGGAATGCTCTGAGAAACTGCTCGTGTCCGGTGGGCCCTCGGACGAAGTGTCGAAGACGGGCACTTCATCCAGGCGGTAGTTGCGCATCATGTCTTCGACGGCTTCGCGAATCGCGTTTGGATCAAGGTCTCTGGATCCAGCAGCCAAGACGACATCGCGCCAGAAGCGTTCGCGCAAAGAGAAATCGGAAGGCATCGGTGAGAGGCAGGATGGATGTATGCGCGAGCCGAGTTAGTTTGAAGTCATTGAACCGGAGAACGAAAGAAATATAAAGCGATCGTTGTTGACGTTGAGGAACAAGAGCAAGATAGTATTTTATAAAAATTGGTCACAAGCAAGTCGACGGGTGGACCCACAAAACATCTCGTCAGATAAGCCGCTTCGCCCCGGTGGCTCAAGCCTTCCAAAAATGTACAAATGTTCGTACAACTACAAGGGGCTATGTACATACGTCAGATCCACATACCGACGGTGCTGTGTAGTCGAGAAGCAAGAAGCAAGGAAACCATTCTTAGAACCCTAGCAAGACCTGTGGCTTTGCTCAACAGTCTGCACAGCTGCGGAAACAGAACGTGTCCCCACATGGGCTACAAACGTTTCTATATGAGTTACTTCGTGTACCATTTCTTCATACGTACAAGGCCTAATAAAGTATTGATCATCTTTACCTCCGAATACGCCCGACAACTCTTCATGCGCTCTTGCCTGGCCACTGGGGCATGGGCGGGGCCTCTCCAGTTTGGCCATTGTCCCCTGTTTTGGAAGACGTAGTAGTACCTAATTGGCAATGAGTACTACGCATGCAGGGTAGTAAGAAGCAACAACAAACGAACCAGTCTGACTCTCCTGGCTGACTGGTTGCGTCACTATCTCTTTCTCCGGTTCTTGTCGACTCGTCTCTGGTTCCGCCTGTCGAGTCTGGACGGGCGATGGTGGCGGCGCCGGGGTGGGGCCCGACGTTTCCTCTTTGGTAGGCTGCGCCTGCGCCTGCTCACCCGTCTTGACCTCCTTGCGAGGCTCGCCAGCGCCGGCAGGGGGTGGCACCCCTTTCATCCGCGCAACGCCGTGTTGAATCTCGGTCTTGCCCTTGGCGGCGATGTCTTCGTTCTTGCTCTTGGCCTCATCCGCGGACTCGAACGCGCTCATCACGGAGCCGCGAATGTCTTCGCCGATGCCTGTCCGCCAATCATGATCGGTGAGCGTCGTGCTACATCCCTAGTGAACGAATAGGAGACGACGTACCGTGGACGACGTGCGCTGCACCTCTGCGTCGGCAAAGCGCATATAAGCAAACGGTATGGATGCGCGTCGAGAAACAAAAGAAGAAACTCACTTGACCTTGTCACCGAAACTGGAGTGGGGTTTCTGCGTGGGTTCCTGCGACGACATGGGTAGTTGGTTTTAACTGAGGGGCTCGTGGCGCTACACCCTCGCGCGTTTATATACATTGCACGTGTTTACGAATGATGTCGCGAGTGACGTCGTGGCGTTGAGGATGGGCTTCCCGGTGATGCAACGTGCCCCTAGACTCTCGTGCGGAGATAGAATGTAGCTAACACCGATGTCGTCATCTCGATGACGCGTTTACTTCCACGCACGTGACTTGATCGAAAAAAATTTCCACACATCGCTCTTACAATCAGCGGGGGGACACAGTGCGGGAGATCTTTTGATATACGTTGCAATGCGCCCGTTGATTTCGGGGCAATACAGGGGTCACCTTGACGGATAATCAATCACACAGTGACAGATGGTAACTGACTCGCACTGCGGAAGAGAGTGGTTGTACAATTGTATTCTTTTTTTTTTATCTTCTACACGGCCTATCTATTACAGAACCATTCCAGCTCCAATCTCGATCACAACAGAAGCTCTCCGAAACTGAAAGAACAAAACTAAAAAAAAAAAAAGACGTCGCCGACAAAAGCAGGAGCCGACGGCGTGGGGGAGAAGGATACTAAAGGGAAGA
>JBBPJL010000891.1:0-12689 GCA_038088675.1 Xanthoconium separans | reverse complement strand
TGGTGCTCAAACCAGTCAAGAAGAAATTAGCGTCCGTGAGGTCGGCCTCGCTGGAAGGTGACAGTTTAAGTATATACACGCGTCTGCACCGATCAGATCTTACAATTGATCTGGGTTCGTTCCTTGATGGGCCACAATCACGGTGTCGAGATTGGGATCATATCCGACGTACCCTATGGTCCAATAGCACTTTGCGTTCAGGTTCAGGTTATCACGTATCAAGTTAATGCCTTACAGTACTGGATATCAGAACCGTCACCGCCAGAAGCGACAGGCTTGAAAGCAGAGTTCGCTGCACAATTAGCTTATTAAACAGAAGCAAGTCAGCGTTCCAAAGAGCACTAGTAGCACATCCCAAATGAACGTACTTCCACAGTTCCACGCAAGGGTCTGGCTAGGGGTACAGTATGCGGTACTTGCATACCAGGTGTATGGAGTGTACGAATCAATTTGCGATGTCGAGGCAGCAGTGATCGATTGCCTCGCGGAGAGGCCAGGCGTGGCTTCAACGGCCGCGGTGCCTAGAAGGGCTGCAGCGAGAACAGAAAACATTGAGATCATGCTCGGGGAATCCACAAACTGTGGTGGTTAGGTCAGACAGCATACCTTTATAAATTCTCGCTCAAGTACTGTATAATTAGCAAATGATGGCAACAAGCAGAAGCCCCGTGTGCCATATGACGAGATGGGTCAGGCGATCTGGTTGGGCACATTGTGCCCACGGTGCTTATAGGAACGGATGTGAACCTGTTTAACAAGCCTCGAAACCGTACAAATAAGATCGAACCTAGAGGCAGAATGTGTGGAAACTGTCGAGTTATGTGAGCATGCGTCACATAGTGGCTCAAGGGATTTCTAACCGATGGCGGGGGGTGTCTTTGAAGTGGATACCAACATGGTCTTCGGAGCTATAATGGAATGCTTCCGGATCGAGAGAACCTGCCTAGCACCCAACGAACGTGCCAACTTTTTTCAGGGAGGCTGGGAAACGTGAGATTGCCATTCAAGGTCATAACTACCGATTGACGCACCAAGGTATTATGAAATACCCAAGTACAATCCGGGACGGCTTGGCGATCTTGGTAGTGACTGACTAGGATAGTGCCGACTGTATCTCCCAATTTAGGTGAAAACTTAACTCGACCTCCAATTGACCGTAGGGAGTCTGGATTTATCATTAGTATTGTCACTTGATGTAACGCGCACTCGGCTATCATTTCCTCACACACCTTGAGAGTCAACGTGATCAGGCTTCGTATGGCTGGGGTGCCAAAGGTGACGCGTGATATTCCATCCTTACCTCCTCCCCTTGCAATTTTGCAAAGGCCAGTACCGAAACCTGCTGTCAAGGAGTGTGATTCATTGTTGCGGCGAAATAGAATGCTAAACGCCAAGCCGCCATCACAGGCATGAAACTTGGCATCCCCGTGAGACTACTGGTGCCACCAGCATGCACACTACTTACACATTACCCACAAGGCATTCGAGCCTGCGTCTCGGCTTGATTGTGTGAACTCTTTTGCGGTGCACATGATGGACAGCCAAGTGGACGAATCATGTCAAGCATGGTAAGAATCCCACGGTCACTCTGACCATCGCATGTCCAAAGCAGATCGACTTTCGTGATTTATCCGGAGCATGCGAATATTCTTTCAGTAAGAAACCATCCGCCAATGGTCCACGTCAAGGTATAGGTCCTTCCATCCAATCACCATCAACTACGAAGAGAAAGGATGAAAATTTGCAAGTGGTGCCACCCAGTTTGCCACAAGATAAGCAGGATAAGCTAGCTCCACCAGTCCGCACAACCTGGAACAGCTGTACCAAACGTAGAACAGCGAGTATTACAAATGCTATAGTGCAGGTGAGGGGCAGCAACGTATCGTGTGATGAAGATATAGAAGGAAAAACTGGCGCCGAAATCAGTCTATAACACCAAGATGATCTTCTTTGATAGTGCCGATAGCAAACTGTAAAGTGTGAATACGAGTGATTGGATAGGGATAGAGGACGCACGATTTCCGTGGCATCGACGCGAGTACCTACGATTTTTAGACGGACACGAGTATTTTTCTCGATGATCTCGTTAAAATGATTCTCAGTGGACACTGAAAAAAGAAGTCAAATAACTCATACCTGATCTTCCGATGCAAACGACGGTGGATTTGAGTTGGGGTCAAACTTCAGGTCTGGATGTATAAGCTAAATCGCGGTGAGCTGATAGAATCGTAGGCCCGGGCCAAGGATTTTACTTGATGCGACACGAAAACCTGTAATGGTCCTACGTCCGCGAAGAACCCCATCTACCGCTGACGTGTCAGAATAACAGGATACACGGAGCCGTGGCTGACTTGCACACCTTGTTGACATTATTGACCACGCCGTCCACTACTTCGCCTTTGAACGGCTTGAAGACGATGGCGCGATACCGCGTGATAAACTCTGCTTGACCGCTACCGCTGATGACCATTCCTTTTCCGATATCGAGGATAGAGACGACGGCTATGATGTATCCGAATGCTCCTGAACATGTGCCCTCGACATCGGCGTACAGCTTGGATTCCAAGAATTGGAGCATCCGAGGACCAAAATAGGACGGGTGCAAAAGTATAGTGTGCGTGAGTTCTTTCTGCAACGCATGTCGACAACACGGAAACCTTGAGAAAGGAGAAAAATAGACTTACGATGAAGAACATGTCGAGCACAAAGTTGCACCTCACGTGACAGCTTCTTCTCTTTCGATTACGTAACACATGATTTAAAGTGGAAGTCGAAAGTTGAAGTTGAACTTACCCTGTCATACGCGTTTTTGTGATGGCGACATACTCTGCCTTTTTCTCGTCTGGTCTCCTTGCTCCACGCGTCGTCCGGTGCACGACGCCTGTGTTGCCCTCGTCTCCTATGGCCATCTCGGCCACCCCAGTCGATCCAGTCGATCGCCAGTTGAGCTTGACACCCACACCACCCGTCCAGACCAGTCCATGCCCCAAGGCAGCCCCCACAAATGCCGAGCGCCCCAGGATGCGCAGGCGTCGCTCTAGCATCAACGTTGGCTCAAGCCCGATGGCACTCATCAAGTCGCCTGTCAGAAACGCAGGAGCCGCGTTGCAACGCACCGGTTTCATGTCTCCGACGCGTCACCGCGCCGCTAGCATCAACGAAGCGTACGAGACCAACAGTCTGTTTGGTAGACTGAGGAGTGGAAGCGTAGGTGGTCTATCCAATCAACCTAAGCGGTAAGTGGACCATCTCGTGGATGACCTGTTGTTCTAATGACGTCCCAGTCTGCTCCGAAAAATACCTCGCCCAGTACCCCTTGCTCCACCGCCTAGCGTTCCACTTCCTGCTCCCCCTGCCTCCCCTACCGCCAGGTGCGGTGGTTCACTCTTGCCGCCAGCCATCCTCGCCCCCCTGCCACGCCAGCCTCTTGCGAGAAAGAGCTCACGGACGGACAACATTGAAAATTTCTTTGCATTATCCTCTCCAATCCTGCTGGATCCGGATTGTGCTTCCTTCAGACTATCGCCAGGTTTTTCTGACACCAATGAAGATACGATCGATGAAGAGATGAAGGAAGATTAGGAGTGCTCGATGTGCTCTAACCATGGACAATGCGGTCGCGCTGGGTCGCGCCACTGTTTCTTTATGTATCCTTTTTTTTCCATCCATCTTTTATGCTATACCCGACCTAATTTTGATTGCTTTTGCACCGTGTGCAACCATTTATATACAATACCTCGTGATTTCATCATACCATCGTCGTGTTCATTGTGATCCTTATTCATTTCTTCAACTTACTTGTCATTTGTCCTATCGTCACTGAAGTAATTGCACACTATGCCCAAGTTGGTTAGTCCAGGTCTCTGGAGGTCGAGGCATGAGCTATTTCCAGACAGTAGGGCGCGTCCGCGAGAGGAACAACCGTGACAAGTGGCTGTACGTACCTGAAGCAAAGGGGCATATGGACCATTTATACTCGAGCACGAACGTCGGGTTTCGAACAAGGTGACAAGTAGAGATGCTGACATATGTACAGAAATAGAGTAGATCAAAGGTACAAGGACCCTTTGTATTTTAATTAAAAACCTATACAGCAGTGACATCACACACGGATGCGGCTAGGGACATTGAATCTCGATACCGCCATAAGGACCACTATGGTTCTTCACGTCGCCGTCGAAAATGTTGGGCACGTCACCGACGATGCAGTCCTCACTTGGATTATCCTGGCCTATCGGTGTGACCCGGTCCTCAGTCAGCGAGCGCCCGAACGACACTCAGGCTGCGGGCTTTTGGCCAAAAAAAAAAAAAACTCACCGGGACACACCGCCCACTCGCCCGTCTCCCGGATATGCACCTCGCCAGAAGGGTGCACGTACCCCAAGAACCTCCCAGGCACGATCGGGACCGGATCCTTCACATTGTTGACGCGCGCGAGGTTCGGCGCGTGGCCGTCGATATAGTCTGCAAACGCCTGGTTGCCCACGCGCGGGAGACCGTACAGCACGGCCTGGAACGTCGTTCCGGAAGGGAGGTGGAGTGGGAGGTACACCGAATCGAGCAGCGAGAGGGCTGCACCTGGATACATATATGTACCCGGCGTGGCGCGCGGCAAGAGGCGCAAAAATGAATCGGCGCGGATCATGAACTACTGATCCTCGGGGGATGGATTCGATGACGGTGCTCACCGAGAGAATGGCCGACCAACGTCACCGAGTTGGTCCCGTACTGGGACATGGCCGTTTGGACAGCCGAAAGCACGTCAGAAGCCGACCTGCCATGACGTTATAGTGTGAACGGGGCTCGTGGACAAGACGCGACGGAGGAACACACCGTGCTTGATCGTCCCGAAAACCACTGTGCACCTGGATATCGGAGGAGATCCCGGGGAAGAGCGATGAATCCAAGTCACCCATAATGATATCCAGGTCAGTGAGGACCGACAAACTACCATATCAGCCTCGGTCAGCACATCATGTACTCTGCGTGGATCGCGACAAGCTCACATCTCCTTTGCTTGCGTTCCTTGATGCGCCACGATCACCGTGCCCAGACTTGAATCGTATCCAACATACCCTATCCAACGTTGGCCGATATTAGTAATGACCTTGTCACGAACGAAAACCGTTCTACGACTGACAGTATTGGATCTCATTTCCGTCCCCGCCGGACGCCACAGGTTTAAAACTAGCAGTGTTGTCACAGTTTGCTAGTACGGCGAGGTCAACAATGCGGCATGGTGCTCTGTGGACGAAGCCTTACCGCCACAAGTCCACGAGAGGGTCGTCGAGGGCGCGCAATACGCCGCGCCCGCATAGTAAGTATATGGAGAATAGTTGTTGATCTGAGACGTCGTGAGATCCGTGATGCTTTGCCTCGGGAGCAAGGTCGGGAATGCTTGCACAGCGGTGACCCCAACAAGGGTGACGACGACGAGAACGCAAAGGGCCATGCCAGATGTGCGCTATCGGAGGGTAGGAGACGCGTGCGGTTGGGCCGGGGATGGGAGCTGGGTCGACATGCAAGCCAGATCCTTATGTACACGCACGTTACGGAAATTATTTGATCAAGGATCAAAGATGGATGGGATGGTTCATGCACATGGGTGAAACACGATGGAACAGACCTGTTTGCAGAGATGGAACACATGACTCTTGGAGCCACAGTCACGTTGGTAGATACACCTATGGAGGATTGGTTTGTCCGAAGCGTGATCGGTGATCAGAGTGCAATATGACCCTCCAACCGTGGACGTATGGGGTATATTCATGTGCTGCGCGATCATGATCAGTGTGTGGACAAGCGGCTGTTATAACTCTAGCCTCGGCCCAATGGACATGATCTGAACTCATGGCGAGCTGTGCGATGATCAGTGACTCAGAACGGCAGACAGTAGTCGTTGGAAGAACCTTGTTTGCAACCGATCGTACGGGAGTCCTGACCGCAGAACACCCCCCAAGATTGCCCCATGGATGGCCATATCGGTCTTGGTTTACGATTGAGACGGACCACCAATTGATGGGCCATATGCAACATCAACCCATGGTAACCAATCATAGAATTTGCTCAAGATCGAACTCGACTCACTTCGCTGAGTGCCACGAGTGTCACAGGCCATCGAACACGTGGAACAATGACCAGCTAGCTATAAATATAAAGTTTGCGCAGGAAAAAAAAAAAAGGTTCAGTAATACGTACGCTATGGGGGACAACAAAAGCACTCGAAAAAAAAACAGAACAAAAAAAGAAAAAGAACAGATATGATGCGCTTCTCTTCCCCATGCTTCTCCAACACGTGGCTTGTCTACTCCTCATCTTCGAACCGCAGTATCTGCGCGTCCTCATCAACGGGCACGTCGCGGTACCCGCGGCGGGCTCGGTATCCCATGGAAAGATGCTCCAGCTGCGACGCGAGGTACTCGTATGCAATACTCCCCAGTCCGATCAGGAACCACGGGACGGAGGCCAGCGTGTCCACCACGCCAGAGCCCGAACGCGTGTACGCGCCTACATAGTCCCCAGGAAGCCGGATCGTCCTGAACGCGTGGAGGCCAGCGTCAGTCAAGCCATAGTTCGCTTCGGTAGAACGAAAACCTACCCTCTCGCAAGCCCACTCTTGTTGTACCACCACCACGCCACAAGGGCCGTGATCGCAAATGGGAAGATGATCACCATCATCCAGAACCAGAAACCGTGACCTCCGAATCCCGGACAGTGATGACGTGATCCACGGTCAATCCGGTCACCGCCTTCGCAAGTCGAATGAGCGACCTTACGGTAGGCAGTCCGTTCATACCAATACTCCTCGTTATTCCGACAAGAGTCATCATCGGGAAGCGCGGTAGTCCCTGGTACTGGCACGCATTTCCCTTCTCCGTCCTCCACGTAGTTGAATTCGCTATGAAAAAAAAATCAACGAGGATGGCAAGTAGATAGGTGACAGACTTGCCACTCGAAGTCTTCTACTTTACAGGCACAGTTCTCGACAAACTTGTGCGTGAACTTTGCCTCTTTGCCAACAACACAGTTGGCATCGCGTTTGCGGCGCTGGTAGAGCGTCTGGGAAAAATGTTTATAGCGAACGAAAATCCAAACGATAAGGAGTACGTACCTGATGACCAAAAAGACACACTTCTGGCCTCGTTTCACGGGGGCTCCACAGCTCAAAGTCATCCTGAGTCGGATCATCTTCGTTCAACACACCTAAAAGAAAATCTTGTGAGTCTACTGCCGAAATAGTCCAAATGGGAACCTACACAGTCGGCGTGTCAACGATGTAAAGTCAATATGGACGATCGTTGACGACGAGGAACCAGGCGCATGCCCAATGAGCATAAACTTCCTGCTCCTATCCTCGGGAACCGTGACGATCGAGCCGATCCGCAGCTTCTCGTTACCAAACTTGTACTCTCGCCATGAAAGCCCTTCGTCCGTAGTAAACAAGACGTGGTCCGTCGGCTCTTCGTCGTTGACGATCAAAATGATTGACCCAGAGTCGCCGAATTCCCAGAGATAGGCATCCTTGTGAACTTCCTCCCATATGAAACCACCATCTCGGGAAAGGAATGTATCGCTGTCTGTATAGGGAGCAAGCACCTCGCCTACATTGCCTACTCCCATGACGACACCCACAACACCGGGGCTACTGTATGTCGCCCGTGCATCCCTACGCTCTGTATACCCGTGAATGTGTAGGGCACAGCTCTGCAAAAAATAAATATCGTCATCAAACAGGGTTCTTGAAAAGGGAGCGCGACATACAGTCGTTGAGCAAGGATACGGTCTCCTTTCAGAATCTTCCTTGGGCGGTGCAAGGGGCCTCCAGGTTCCGCCTACGAAACCATCCATTCAGACACCCACGTCCGCTCGACGCCTAAACACCTACCGTCGTTATGTGTGATCCTCGTCTGCAGCACCTTTCTTCCAGTAAGGGTTGCTTCCGCCGGATTCGCCACGACGTTGGCCAACGCGATGCCATCCAACCCAGCGAACTTTTCGAAATCAACATATCCATTCTCGTTCCTGTTCGCGTTCTCTAGAGACAATCCAAAGTATGTTCCGTTGGAGTTGGACTTGAGAATGTTGCCCCAGTAAGGATGCGGCCACTCGGACATGGTCATATGCAAGAAGATGGAATCGGTGCTTGATTCTAGTACAGTGTATGCCTAGGTATTATCAATAAACGAACTGTCTGTGAAACATCGAAATTTGGACGTACGTGTGTTTCGGGACTCGAGCCAGGCGGGAACTTTCCGGCTGCAAATGTCGATCCGTCGAGCGAGACTTGAAGTTCCAGAGAATTCTTCGCAGGGAGATACTGTTCCATGTGAGTCTCTGCGTACTCGGACAGTTATGACGCCACAAGACTTACATTTGCTACAATAAGGTATTCCGAGAACTTCGTAAAACCGACGACGTGCTCGAAAAGCTTCGTCTTTTTGCGGTAGTAATCTCTACCCGAGATGAGTTGTAATGCGTTGTCGTTACTAAAGAGGTGCTGATCACCCTGCTTGTTAAGGTAGGACTCGCATAGAATCTGGTTTGGGTCCACAAGAAGGTCTTTGTCGCGTGCCCACTCGCAATTATGAACATAGTCTTCGATGAAGTGCCACTCCCGTCCGTTGTCGCGGGAATACTGGGCTTCGGCTCGGCAGCTGTCTCTACTACCTTCACATCCGACGTCACCGATCCAGATAATATAATCGGTACGTGGTTGGAACCGAAGTGTCAATAAGCCGAACGAGTTCGGAGGTGATGGTGTAGTTTGCGAATACCAGTATTGACCGCCGTCTGTTGTATAGTAGAATTTGGCGGATGGGGTGATGAGATAGGCTCGTTCGTTAGTATGAGTGTGCATATAGAACGCCAGAAAGCGTTCTTCCGGGAATTTCTGGTCCCAGGTGAGTCCCTCGTTGCTCGACTGCCAGACAGTGTTGTCGTCCAATAAAATAAGGATAGTCTTTTGTAGTCCACGTTAGTGGCGAGCACAGCAAACAGCTTGTCATCCACTCACGTTCGATTCCTTGAAGAACTGGTACTCGACAATCTTTGCGTTGAAGTTGTGCTAGATGGTGAGTTAGTAAAGAATTAGCGCGATACATGCCGGACGACCCACAATCCGGTTAGTGATTTCGCCTTCTTGAGGTTCAGCTACATTCAGACATCAATTTTATTGTTCAATCGATTCGCTGAAAGTACTTGCCTTGCGAACACGGTTTTCGTATAGGGTCATCCTTCTTTTCTCCTCGGCCCGCGTCACACTTGTCACCTGCAATCAACCTATACCCTGACGAGCCCAAGTACATTTCATCGGCTCTGCCCGTGGTACACTTGGAGCTCGGAATATGCTCAAGTCCTGCGGGAACACATTTGTCGCCACTCCGAACGTAGTTGTAGTCGCTTGGGAATTCATGAGCGAGAAAGACACGTATATTGCTGGCGAACGTCACCTACCACTCGTAGTCATGGTCTTCACAAGGACACGGATCGCCATGAACTACAGGGTCGACAAACTTGTTACCCACGTAGCAGTCTGCGTCGGCCTTGCGACGCTTATACCATTGCTATGGACTTGTCCGTAGGTATTCGCAGCTGAATGTGCTTGCAGGACTTACCTTGACACCCATCAAGCATTCCGTGTTAGGGTTAGCGCGCGCATACCATTGCTCAAAGTCCTTGTCCTCACACTTGCGGGATTGCACACCAGCGAAATCGAGGTATATGACAGCATAACGACCATTGCCTTCCGACTGATCTTTTCGCGGGAGCTGGGCAAGGAGAATGAATCCCTGGGATGTGGCATCACTGACGGTGGTGAGCGCTCTGGCGCGTACGTTGACTCCAAGAGTAAACGATTTCCTGACGCATGCCGATATGGTTAGTTGACATGCACGAATGTCACAACTTCAGCTCACCAGGTATTTCCGAAATCGGTAGAATAGTTGACAGTATCGGTTGCTTCATCGTCATTCACGGCCAAGATGATGCCGCCGGAGTCTCCAAACTCGTACATATGGGGCTGTCTCCGGACCATACGCCACGTCAGTCCAGCGTCTGTGCTCAAGAAAGTGTCGCATTCCTCGTAACGGGCAAGGTGCTTCCCGATGGAGCCAACACCCATCACGAGACCAGGAGCAGTGGAGGAGAAGATCGGGCCAAAGTTGTGGGGGTCGGTGACGGAGTGGAAATGTAATGAGCAGTTTTCGAGGTCAGAAGGGTCACAAGGAATCTGTTTTCCATCGCTGTCCGCCGATGGTGCACGAATGGGGCTCCAGCTGCTACCTTGCGAAGTGTCAGGCGGACATACCACGGGCGAAATCTACTACGTAGCTTACCATCGTCGAACGTGATCATCGACCTCAATTTCTTTGGGGCATTCTTCCTCTCGACTTCTTGAGCATTCGAAACCACGTTTGCGATGCCAACGCCGTCGACTCCGTGCACGTTCTCGTAGTCCACATATCCAGCCGCGTTACGATTGGTATTCGTCAAGCTCTCTACAAAGTAGGTTCCGTTCGAGTTGCTTACGAACAACGACCCGACTGTGCCTTGGTTTTGAAGCATCACGTCCACGGCCAAGGAGTGGATGGTGGACTCGACGATGGTATACGCATTCTGACGTAGACGAGAATGGCATGCGCGTGGAAAGCGTGCCTTGGCCCACTCTTTTGTATCTACAGTGACATATAGTTGCATGTCACCATCGTTGCCAGTGGTGAAGTCCTTTAACGCAACGACCGCGAACTTGGACACGATTGCGAACGCAACGACGCCCTTAGCGTTCTTCCCGATACCGAGGTCCTCGATGTTGGCGGTTTGGAAAAAGTCGGAGGAGGAGTAGAGTCGGGAAGATGAGAGTGAGTTTGAACCTCCGATGCCTGATGAGTCGAATGCGACACAGTATATCAGGTCCTCATGAGCGCTGTGCTTGAAGTCCTTGGAGCTATGGGCGAATTGACAGGATGAGGTGTCACTGAGAAGTTCTTGTGGTGTCGAGGAAAATGCGTCTGTGGTGTAGTATGTCTAAAAGGATTGAGTGTGCGCCGCGGACAACGGTGTGTTGATGATGCTCACCACATCGGTGCAGATATTATTCCAGCCAGCTCGCTCGCAGAGAGTTCCCTGGTAGAGTATGCGATCCCATTTGTCAGAATGAAAAGAGAGTGGTTTGGGAGTGTAGCTGGGAGGGGCGGGGACTTCGAATGAGCGCCAAGTTTTGCCGCGATCTTCGGTGCGGTAGTGGGTGGTTCCTGCTGTCAACGCGAATGCCTGGGTTGCGTGGCATGGGAATGAGTTTTATGAAGTCCATCAGGAGATATTACTCGCATAACTGTTATCAAATGGATGTGGTATGACCACAGATACTTGGCCGGACGGAATGTCCTCTGCCCTATTCCAGGATTTGCCTTCGTCTTGAGAGACATGGATATCTCCAGCAGCCACGTCGTAGTATACAACACTCTGGAAGGAAAGCCGATGTCAGCCAAGGGCAAACGTGGATAGGGAGGAACACACTGAAGTGTCTTCAAAGAAGAAGAGGTTTCCGGGCAGGTTGTCAAAGTAACTTAAAGAGACTTGTGGCTCTTGCGCTGTAGCAAATCCGATGTAACCGAGAAATGCGAGAGATGCCCACAGTAAGGCTGCGGTCCTACGGCAGAACGCCATTGTGGACGAGTGGAGGAACGACTACGTGTCGTATGTTGATGAGCGCCAGTGAGGCTGCGGGTTTTTGCCACGGCCCAAGTTTGGTGTCAATTGGGGCTGTTTCAAGTGCCACAGCCTTTGACAACTTTCAGCTGAAGGCTATTCAACGTCAACGGCGAGACTCTGATGCCAGAACAAGTACTAAGCTTGTCATGTCAAAGCGTCGTATATACCCGCCCGAGTACGGGCCAGCCTATCTGTAAACCTGAGTCCGCCCTTGCCCGCACTGGACAGAGGTCCCATCGCTCTAATGAACACCTTCTCGTTCTGGCAGTCTCTAACACTCTACTGACAAAGCTTCGGCGCACTGGATCCTACCTCAAGGGAGCTCCTGACGCAGATCATGATCGTGCCTGTGCCGCGTCCCTAAAGCGCCGCACAACCAGTAGACTATATTAACAATACCCCAACCAGTCGATCGGCGATGCACTTTTTCCGCCGAATTTAGACGGTATCCTGGGTGTTGGTCCTTTCGACCTTGCGCAAGCCCGGGCATGCTCTTTCCCGACCTAAATGCACATGAACGACCTCGTCGCCCACTGGGGGTCTTATTGACAACCAAGTGCTCAGTGTTCATTTTGCCGTTGCAACAGGCGACGACGACGGAAGTGAGTACCTGGCGCCTGATTGTTATTTTATTCATCAAACCTGATTTACGGAGATGGCGGATTGACTTACGGAGATGTTGATTCCAACTTGGTATGGACAGCCGTATTTGAACGGCTCCTACGGTGAACTAACGTATGCCCCTGCGATGGTGACAATCCCAGTTTCCACATCCTGGGGGATTAACATCACTTCAGCTACATACGGTAAACATGCCGTCATTCCCTCTGCTGCTGCTGAGATTGTCGACACTGGTACCTCGGGTGCGTTTCCATCTTCACCTGTACACTGGATCTTGCTCAGATATCGTGTTCAATAGTAATCCTGCTCGCAGACGACCATCTCGCGAGGTATATGCGTGCAATTCCAGTGCGAAGATC
>JBBPJL010000890.1:0-12690 GCA_038088675.1 Xanthoconium separans | reverse complement strand
TGCTTATTGGAGTGTCCAGAGCAGTATTTGGGCCTACCTTTGCCTTCATGCTCAAGCCTGATTCCACAGCTAGCAAATCTGTTGCAAGGTCAATGAAAAGGTGCCAGATCTCCATTGATCATTCCAATGTGGGTTGACATTAGAATATC
This sequence comes from Xanthoconium separans, assembly GCA_038088675.1. NCBI lineage: Eukaryota > Fungi > Basidiomycota > Agaricomycetes > Boletales > Boletaceae > Xanthoconium > Xanthoconium separans. Next base: position 12,541 of record JBBPJL010000890.1, on the reverse strand, counting down.
TAGTAGCTGTCAATGTTAAATTCAGGAATAATCATAATGTTTGGCATCCAAGCGCAATACCATGTGGGGAAACCACTCACTGTCAGTGCGATGTCCAATCCCTCACATGATTGCTGGTCATTAGAAGCTTGCAAACTTCTGCTGAAAGTGGATGTCTGGTCACTACTTCTCATGCATGCAGTCATTCAACAAATAAATATATCATGTCATGATGAAAATTGCAAGACATGGGTAAACATATTTTTCATGAAAGCATGCCAGACAGATTTTGATGACAGTGAATAGATTTATATTCACTGCAAGTGTGAGCAAGTCAGAAGGTTTTTGGTCTACAGAGTTAGTATGTTATATACCACCTGATTTTTGTTGGGCGGACAGACCTTGACCCAACCATCAATTTTATCATGCTCTGATTACTTATTTTAGTGTTAATACAAGGTTCCATATGTATATGACAGTTCACAGAGGCCCACACTGATTACACTGATGGACCTTGGCCAGCAAATCTACCATCATAACCACTTTTGCACCTTATCATCTTGTGCCCAGCAGACAAGCTGTGGTCAGCACCATGAGTTCTGTTTGATGTGTGACATTACTAAACTCCTGCTGGTGGTCTGACGGGCCTACCATGGTCACTGTTTTTGCAACTTGCCATCTTGAACCTAATGGACATGCCCTGACCATGCTTCAGCACACAGTATTGACATGTGACACTACTGACAGCCTGATGCTAGTGATTCATCGGACCTACTGCAGTAACTGACTATAAGCCCTTAAGTCAATGGCTCATTATTATTGCGAGTTTTCTAATTTTACAAGTTAGCAAGGTATTATAATGCCTTATCCAAAGTCCTGAATTTCCCTGATGTGACTACAAGCCAATGACCAATGAATTTGCATGCACAAGTCTCAAGATTTCATGACAAGGCATTATAATCCCGTGATAATAAATTAAATTTTTGTATTGAAAATAATATATGAGGTTTCTTGCAATGCCTGATAAACCCCTTATAATGGTAGGTCTGCTGGAAAACAAGTACATCACATTTGGCAATGACAAAGATCTCCAAGTGCAATAATTAGTGGGTTTCAACTTGAGCAACTAGTAATGGACTACTTCTCAGTAATAATCTTAGTCACCATTTGAAGTTCACACTCTGAATGAACTTCTCTGTATCCCCTTCACCCACCACTTTGCCTGTTGAGCAGGCACTTGTTGACTCCAGTATATAATGCCCAAGGCAACACATAACAAGAGTTCCTCCCAAACCTCTCCTCTCCCCAACCTCTCTTTCAAGGAGTTCTCCCACACAGAATGAACTTCAGGTACTGCTCATCCAATGGGACAAGGGCTTTTCAGCATGGACAACAAGACTCATCACTTGATTAAAGGAGAATGAGGTGGAGTGACTTGAGATTTTTTCTGACTCCACTCAGGACACTAGAGATTCAAATCACAAGAAGGAAGTCTTAGGCCATGGAAAGAGCTATTACTACACTGCTGCTGCGAAGGCTATATTTGTGAATGATGTTGACCTTGAGGTCCATCATGCCTCTCAGATCAGACCAGACCTTTTCACCCAGAAGATTGACCATTACATCAAAGAGTAGGTACTGTTACATGCCATGTGTCTATACTAATGGCAGCTGTGTAGACTAAAGAAGATTTACAACACTAAGAGGGGCAAGCTGGGCCAAACTGGTGCAGGGATAACCTATGAGAAGTTAGAGTGTGATCCAATGAGATCAAACATATGTACTCAATGAGTACCTTCACATTTGTTGAGTTTTCACTTGACTAACCATTGCATAGGCTCCATTATTGATAACATTCCATGATGGCCAGACCTCCATTGGTTCTGGCAGACCAATCCTGGATTCAATACTTTACCTGCCATTGCAGATGCCAACCAAGGCTTGGAGAAAGACACACTTAGTCTTTTTCAACTTGGAAATCCTTCCAGTGACTTTAGCTCTGCAAATGACACCAACTTGGGTTTTGACTCCTTTGTCAACAGCCTGCAGTCATTCAACATCAATCCTCTTCCATCTGGGCCAGCAGTATTGCCTGGTGGCATCACAAATCCTATAATATCTGGTAATGATTTTTTGCATCCTTTCTTAACCTTGATCTTGCTGATGACATGAATTTTTCATCACTTCCCCCCTTGCCATCCTCCTCATCATCTCTTGATTTGCCTTTCCAGTTGGATGGTGGTCTTAAGCCCAATGCTCCCAGTGCTGAGTCCTTGAATCCAGCCATACTGTACACTCCCATCTTTTGCCCAATGTATCATCTTCCTCATTTTCCACTAGCTGTCACTCTGCCAGCCCATCCCCCACATTTACTGTCAACCCACCTCCCACATTCCCTGCATTCCCTACCAACCCACCTCCTTTGCTTCCCAACCCTAAGTCTTTGTTTGGAAGCCATACCAATCATTTGCAAGGTCAAACATGATCTCCTGTCCTGTTTTCCTTCTGTGGTGGTGCACCATGCATTGTTTCCCCTCTGGTGATGGGAAATGTCATCTCACTCAACTCAGATGACAAAATGAATAACCCCATCTTGAGATTTCAACAACCTTTGCATCACAAAGTCCATGAATCTGATTCATCTAAGCAGTCAAGCAAGAAATATTCATCAGATGAGCCAAGCCTTGCTGCTCTGTGGTGTCAACACCTCCAACCTCTGTACATGACTCACTGGTGGAGAATGTGTCATCTGTTGTGAGTGGTTCATGCTGGTCAGTGTCAAAAGGAAAGTGGGTGCAAGCTAACCCCTCCATTTTGGCAAATGAAAAATTACTATCACAGACTGATAACCTTATTTCAAAGGGAGCAACCATGGCAGAGTCACTTTGAAATGATTGGTATCATTGTTGTGATGCTCACTACTCTGACAAGAAGGCTGAGTGAAGCCACCAGCAATGGCTGGCAAAATTCAATGCCAAACATGAACAAAGTATGGTGAAATTGAGGTTGGAACAGTTAAACCAGGAGCTTGAGTTGAACAAGCTTTGCTGGTCTAATTAGTTTATATTTTTGTGTCATGTTTGATATCACTTGTCACTGTTGCCATATACCATACCATTCATGTTATTCTATGCTATGTTTTTATGTTGTACTGGTATAGTTTATGAGAAGCTGCTGGTGTGATCCATGGTACTGTACACATCTCTATTCTAAGTAAAGCTTGCATTAGGCTTGGTAGCAATACATTCATAACTTGCTGTCTAAAAGCCTGTCCAGGTGAACCTGCAAGACTATCATCAATCTCTGGTCCCTCATTTTCCTGGAGATCTTCCCTGTTAGTGTTATGGTTCTGCCTTGCATACTCATACTCAAACTCTCCTAGTGAGCTATCCAATCCAAGCTCCCTTTCAATGTCAATGATCAAGTTGTGCAAAATCAAGCAGCTGCAAATCCAAGTTTTTGCATAGTCAAGGTCACTTTCTGTTTGAATCCAAATGTGCAAGTCCACAAGTGATTGGAAGTGGCCCTTGAGTGAACCATAGAAGTGTTTAGATCAAACCCAAATCTGTGATTCAGCTATTGAAATATTTCAAAGACAATATGAAAAGTCTTACTGATAATAAGTGATTATTGAATGTTCTCTTGTCCTGGCTAAGACTTCCCCCAACAGGCCTCTTGAATGGTACTACACACCATGGTTGACTAGGATAGGCTGAATTGTTACGCTTACCGTGACAACTGGAGTTAACTCAGTTGTAGAGGACGGGGTCAAGAAGAAGCAGTGTTCTGTTTGATAGTTGTCGACTTAAGCAGAGCGAAGTCGACAATGTCGCACTCAACCCAAAGATAGGGTCCTCTTGTGACGACGCGAAGTCCTAGTTCTTCGCAAGGAGAAAGGGAAGAGACACAAGCGAGAAGTAAGGGACTTCGAGCGAGTGGAACTCCAGTAATCGCAGTATTGATTGCGTAGAACTAGATTGGGTTTTCTACTATACACGGCTCGAGTATTTATACGATGCGAGATCTAGCACGGACCATCGGGTCCCATAGGAAAGGCAAATGTTCCGTTAATCGGAACCATACGGACGAAAGGGAATCGGAAAGAAAACGGAGTCCCGCTGTCAGGAAGAGCGGAAGAGCGACGAGTGGGAAGAAACGGAAGTCATACTCGGGAGAAGTCGCCGAGTGACAGTACAGCATCGTAATGAGTAATCGGAGGACATCGGATGAGGCTGTCTCATCGTGAGAAGAAGAATGAGTCCGAAGAATGACAAAGAAAGAAATAAACGCAGCGACAAGTAAAATCGTAACATGAATCAGCCCAAAGCCATTCATTGTCCTCAAAGAATTGATTGGGATGATGAGCAATATAAGTATGCAGAAAAGCACTTGCATCATGAATGCTGCCAGGAAGACCAATGACATAGTCAACAATCTTCAAATTATGAGGCAGAATCACAATCTAGGAATTGATAGTGAATATCTATGATAGTGAAAAAAACTCAAACCAACCTGATTTGTGACAGAATATTGTGATTTCCTGTCAAAAAAGACCTCACCATGGTGTTCAGGCTTTTGAAAAAAAATTGAAGGTTGTGCCATTAACACATAAGAACCCCTTTCTCCATCCTGAAATAGATCTGCTCTATATCCAGTTCTTTGCCTGCTCTTTCTCCAGGTAATCATCATCATGATGTGCTGGATCAAAGTGTATTGCTTTATCATGCAGATGCAAAAGCAAAAGCATGACATGCTTGTAACAGTTGTAAACTGTACCAACACCAATACCTATTCATTCAGTCATAAGTGCATCATAATTATCAATTGTACCAACAAACATACCTGTCCATTTAGCCATATCCTGAGATGTTGCAGCATTCCCATAATGTCCTGCTACATTCAAGAAGATAGCAAGCTAAAACCATACTGGCAATTGCTGTCTTGGAAATGGGAGAGGCAAACCATCTGAATCAGAGTTCTGATAGCTGGTAAGGAAGATAGGATGGTGGTGGATCTTCTCAACAAGTTATTCAAAGACTTCATGTGATACACAAGGCTTTCTCTGAAAAAGCCATGGGTGGTGAATTTTCCACTCTTTGAGAAGGTGGATTTGGGGTGCATGGATTGTAGGAATATGGGCACAAAGCACACAGGCCTGTTGTACTTCATCAATTGTGGCACGAATAGCATTTTGGTAGGTGAGCACCTCTGCTAACTGAAAAAGAATGGATTGGAATGATTGGAATCCTCTGAATGGGAGAGGGATATATAGTCAGTTGAAGGTGTAGTGGTAGGGGTTGTCACATAAGAAGAACCAGAGTCAATGGCAGATGAAGGAGCTTCAAGGCTAATTTGATAGATGACTTCATTTAGGAGCTCCATGGCTTGTGTCAAGTTAATCTTGCTGAGAGCTTTCTGTAGTTGTGTTAAAGCTTTCTGATGTGCTGAGGGTCTGGGCATGTTGAAGAGAGATGGCTAGAGATAAGGAGATCCAAAGATCAAGGAGGATGGGTTATCTGTGTTGCTTTTTCCATTTTTGGTAATGGACAAAGGGTTCTATTTTTGAAAATATGCTGTGCACAGGTGTTACCAAACTTTGAATCAGAGGATCAACTTTGAATATTTTTTAGATATACTAGTCTACCAGCTATGTAGTTTAAGAGCTGCTTGCTCCTTACATTTGTATCATTCCATTCCCCTATTTTCCATTCACAGGTAGAGCCCAGACAACATAGTGTCTTGCATCCATCCAATCTGTGTCCAATCTGTGCATATCCATATTTGTATCCATATCCATTCATGTTCAGATTTGCTGGACTCATCAACTTTTATTTCCTTTCTTTCATCTAACCTTTCACCTGTGTTGCATCAATCCCCTGGAGTCGCTATCTCCACCACTGACACTGTGCCCACTCTTGGTCATTCAATGGTGATCTTTTATTTGATTTCAGCTCATCACTTTCAAAACAAAGAAAAGAAGTAGGAAATCTCTGAAGTGCCATACAATATGACTGGAGGTGATTACTTGGTCAATGATGACTTCAACAACATTCAATTCTCCTTATATAACAGCACAATGGCTATAATGGTTGGCCATTCTTCAATCACCATTCCCTCTCTCAATGTGACTGATAACCCAGTCTCCATCACTGCAATATCTGTACTTAATGTAGATGCTACACTTGTTGCTGCCTCTGTTGCCAATGCTGCTCCTTCCACTGCTGTTATCACCACCACCACCAATGTTCCCATCCCAGTAGATATTACCTCTTGCTCTCAAGAAAATATTATCTATCTTGACAAGGACCCTTCTACCCATTGGCTGATGCCATGGACTATTTCCACTCAAAGCTCTGCACCCCATACCACAGCCTTGTCCAAATCAATCCGAAAATTTTTCCAGACCCCCACTGTTACTGGCACATCTGGCAAGTCATTCAACTCTGATATGGTCACCTCAGACCTCATTGCCACACTCAATCTCCAGAATGCTTCAAAAGCCAATTTGTCAACACCATCACTCACTTCATTGTTTGGCAATCAGGGTTACTTGTCAAGTTCTCCATTATTATCAACTTCCCACATGATGTCATCTGATTCTAAGCACCACTCAGCAGCCAACAAAGTGTCAAATGATTTTTCAAGCATGTCACAAGCACTCACTAAGCAGATCCATCAGAGTGGCCAGGCAAAGCAGGATCAAAAGCATCTGTGACATCAATCAGATATACTTCATATTCATAAGACGTCTTGGCTACACTTTGCAAAACATGACTATGAATTGATGCTACAGTGTGAGCATTAGGACCATGAGGAAAAGATGAAGGATAAGGACATTGCAAGCCTACAACTTGTTATGTTCTCCCCTTTTCTTCTCTCTTTGATTGTTCTCTGGACTTATCTTTCTTTTCTCATGATAACTTATCCTTCCTAGAACCAGTTATCTCTTTATCTCACTTGCCACATTGTCATACTACTTTCTTTATTGCAGAACATTCTATCTTCTATTGATAGCACAGTTCTTACTCATGATAACTTAGAGTCACATGATCCTTCTTCAATGTTCTATGACCTTCCACTTCCACTTAGTCATAGAACCATGTAGCCCTGTATAAGTTCCTGGTATTCCCTTGCTGTTCCTCAGCTTGGGCTCCCAGCTATATATCTTGCTTTCTCCTAGTCTTTGCCTCCCTAAGTCTCCATCCTACTTGTTGAGTGGATGCTTTGCTCTAGATCCTTGACTGTTTGCAGCAGTGTGCTTAGATCCTTTGATCTCTCATTGTCCAAAGCCTCAGACCTTTAACCCTATGACAATCAATGTCTAGGATCTTTGACTCTCGACCCTTGACCCCTGTCTGGGCTACACTCTCACCAAGTGTAACACAACTCCAGTTACAAATCAAGCAGCTGAAGAATCAAAGGTTGGTGCTGAAGAAGGGTGTAGCTAGCAGTGAGGCACAAGACCTTTTGTAACATTGAATAGCTTGTGTTCTAATGTCTGTGTAATGTACAGGAATGTCAAGGTCATCATCTTGTAGTATAACCTGTTATATACTCTGTGTAAATACATACCCAGTTCATATGTGTTGTAACAACTGTCCTTTGAGCTGTTCACAGAATCTTTGTCCTTTGGAACCAATCCAATTATCCCACCCTTCTTTTTCTTCTTCCTCCTCTTCCTCCTCTCCCTCCTCATTTCTGTCACCCTATGCATACCTGGATGCATATGTAGCTGCAGATGGAGCAACTCCCATATCTTCTTCAATCTCAATAATCATATTGTGAAGAACCAGACATCTAGTAATTCAGAATTTTACATAGGTCCAACATTCTTCAGTTTGAATTTAAACCTGAATTTCCCATAGAGATTGAAATCAACCCTTGAGTGAGCCATACAAATGCTCAGATCATACATGAATCTGAAGAATATGGAAGTTTTTGTAAACTTTGACTTAAATATACTAACCTTTAATAAGTGGTAATTGGATTTCTTCTGATCCCTACTAAGACTACCTTCTGAAGGCTTTTTTATAAGGGACAATGCACCAAGCATGGCAGCCATAGGCAATGTCTGCTCAGATCCATTCCCCAGGCTCAAGAAATCTGTGTGGAAACTGGGCAATTTGAGAGTGTTGGAAAGCACTAGAGTCATGCAGACTTCCAGGCACTGCAATGACATAGTCCACAATGTAGATTATGTGGAAATATGACCAACTAAAAAATATTAATTTTTGCACAAAAGAAAGTCTTTAAAAAATATCTGATTAGAAAGAGAATAGTTTGATTTTCATTCATAGAATCCCTCTCCATACCAGCCAGGCTTCTGATAGAGATTGAAAGGAGTCCCATCAACACATAAAAATTCTTTTTGTTATGCTTACTGTGAGCCAATGCCCTCGTGAAGTTAGTCACAACTGTTCGTATGAGAAGAGAGGAAATGAGCAGTAATACAACCTAGTGTACTGCAAGCCAACCAGCCCAGCCAAGTACCATCCTATATGTGGAGGGGGTCAAGCACGGATGTGCAAGACTGACAAAGAGTCTTGAGAGTACAAGCACAAGCTAATGCCTTGAAGAGCCAGAGGACAAAGGTCATGAAATAGAGGCAATGTCAAGAGTGGACGAGACTCGAGAGGGATCCCTCTACCAGTACACCAGTAAGCAAGAATGGATTGCGAGTATAAGGGCACTGAAGTGCAGTATGAATACAGACAGGTATTCTGGCATAGAACTAGCTTAGAGATACCAGCGAACAAAGGTAACTCTATATATACTGTAGACTGATGGTGCACAGACCATCAGGGTCAAGGGTGATCCTATAGGATCAAACAGGCTTTCTGCAATGGGAAGGAACGAAGAGGATCAAAAGGAGTCCCGTTGTCATGAAGAGCGGAAGAGGATCAACAGGATCAAAGGATCAAAGGGTGAAACATGCCCTATATGGCTATAGAGTCCATTGGGCAGTACATGTGATGGGAGATCAAGAATGGGATCCCATCAGGAACTAGAAATAGGATCAAAAGGGATCCACTGTCTCAGGGCAATGAGGATCAGTGCAAGAATCCACAGATGATCAGAGATGCATCTATTGCCATATGTGGATGGAGTTTCACATGGCTATACAGTGGCCATAGAAACAGCCCAGGTCACAATAAGTCATGCTTCTGCAACCGGCGAGAAGCAGAATAATGAAGGGAAGGCGGCATGTTCCGGAATTGGCTAGGAATGGGTGTCCATCTTCAGGGCAAGTCTTGCTAGACCGTCTATGACCAAGACGTCTAGGAGGAACAAAGGTTGGCCATAAGTGAGAGTATGGCGACTCCTGAGGTGTCCTATGATGAGGACGGCGATGGTAGTACTCCCAGAGTACTTGTACAATTGGTAAGGCTTCTGCCAGAGCCTTGAGGTAACGTGATCCCTGTCCACCGAGGAAAGGCAAAGAAAAAGAATGAAGTGGTCTGGTCCGGTGGTACTGCTGGTGAACCATGGAAAACTGTAACACTTTTCTCCATGTGGGACAGGTCTTCTCTTCAACATAGGTCTGTGCTTTCTGTTTGTCCATCAGATCCCATGGCTTAGTGAGGTCAAAGTGGATAAAGGGATAGAATGGCTGTCATAACTCATTTATAGCAGGTACAGTATGAACCATGCCAACAGAGACTCTAGCCCACTCTGCCATGTCCTGGGATGTGGCAGCATTTCCATAGTGACCAGCAACATTCAAAAAGATAGCAAGCTGAATGGAGACTGGAAGCTGGGATGAGTTTAGAGTACTTCCAAAAGCACCATGGTGTTGGATTTTATAATCTCAACAAAAACTTCAGGGGATACACATAGCTTGCATTGGAAGAGATATAGGTGATCAAGCTTCCATTCATCAAGAAGATGGATTTGGGGATGCTGTGCTGGAGGTGGGCAGGGGTTGATAATGCAGGATCTCTCCACTTCATCATGGAGAGCTGTGGCAATTCCATTGAACTGGATGAGTGGAGTGAGTTGGGAAAGAGTCATGTAGAGGGATTCATCCAAGTCAGAGGAATAGTCATCATCAGTGTTGGAATCAGAGTGAGATTCCAACTCAGAGAACTCAGAAGTAGAGCTTGAAGACTGAGAAGAAGCCATCTCCACATCAGAGGATGGATGCAAAGAGATTTCTGTTTCAGAATCAGTATCATCATTTACCTGCTGTATTGCAGCATGTAGTATCTGAAGGTATATCTGAAGGCCAAGGGTCTGATGGGCCTCCTGGTGTGCTGCAAGGAGCTTCTGACAGTCTGAGAGCTGGGGCATGATAATTTGATAGCCCATACACATTGTCAAAACCAGTCTATGCCTTTACCTCTGACTCAAGTCTGATTGGAAGTTTGAAGGGAAGAGGCTTTGGAGTTGCATAGATCTGAAGGTCTGAAGATTGGAGTTTTAACTTCAATGTTCTGGAGTTCTGGAGTTCAGGGTACAGCAAGTGAGTCTAAGAGTGAAGTGGAGTGGAGGGGGAAGTCATCAGTGCAGGACTTATGTGTCATGCCCTTGTCAAACCATGGATTTCATATTTTGAAGGGAGAGAGTAGAGGGGAAGACTCAGGGAACTTTGAGAAGGAGTTAAGGGATTATTTTAGTTGATATTAGAACTGAGGTTCAGAGTACAGAGGTACAGAGACTAAATACTCTGAGGACTGAATTGCTACACTAGCAAGTCTTGGTAAGTATCTTGGAGTAGTGTTACAGAACTCTTGGTTCTGTTACGGTTTTACCTTTAACGCTACGTTAATTTCTTTCTTTCTCATTCGGACTCTTTCCCTCCTCACGATGAGACCCGTCTCATCCGATGTCCTCCGATATCTCCCATACGATGCTGTATTGTCACTCGGCGATTCTCTCCGAGTATGACATCCGTTCTATCCCGCTCGCTGCCATTCCGCTCTTCTGGACAGCAGGATTCCGTTTCCATTCCGATTCCTTTTCGTCCATTCCGCTCCGATTTATTGGAATCCTTACCTTTCCTATGGGACCCGATGGTCCGTGCCAGATTTTACATCGTATAAATACTTGAGCCTTGTACAGTAGAAACCCAATCTAGTTCTATGCAATCATACCACGTTTACTGGAGTTCTCTTCGCTCGAAATCCTCCCTTCTCACTCGGATTTCCTCTCTCCCTCACTTGCGAAGAACTAGGACTTCGCGTTGTCACAAGAGGACCCTTTCATTAGGGTTGAGTATGACATCTTCGACTTCGCTCTGCTTAAGTCGAAGACTATCAAACAGAACACTGCTTCTTCTTTGTTTCGCCCTCTTACAACTGTGTTAACTCCAGTTGTCACGGTAAGCATAACAGGTTCACTGGCAGTACCACCAGACCGGACCACTTCATTCTTTTCTTTGCCTTTCCTCAATGGACAAGGACACCACTACCTCAAGCTCTGGCAGAAGCCTTACCATTCGTATGAGTACTCAGAGGGTACTATCAATGTCATTGTCCACACCTATGGACACCAAGAGCTGCCATACTCTCACTTATGGCCAACCCTTGCTCTCTAGACATCTCAGTCATAGATGATCTAGCATGACTCTTCCTGAAGATGGATACCCACACTCCTAGCCAACTACGGAGCATTCCATCTTCCCTTTGTTATCCCACTCCTCGCTGGGTGCAGGAGTATGACTCGTCACGACCTGGGCTGATCCTCAGCCATTGTACAGCCATGTGGAACCCCTTGTCCACATATGGCACTAGATGCATTCCCAATCATCTGTTGATCCTTGTGCTGATCCTCATCGTCCTGAGACAGCAGATCTCCATTTGATCCTTTCTTAGTTCCTAATGGGAACCCATTCTTGATCTCCCATCACATGTATGCCCTGTGGACTCTATAGCCATATAGGGCATGTTTCATCTTTTGATCCTCTTTGATCCTGTTGATCCTATTCCAATCTTCATGACAGCTGGACTCCTTTTTGATCCTTTCATTCCTTTCCAATATGGGAAGCCTGTTTGATCCTTCAAGGATCACCCTTTACCCTGATGGTCTGTGCACCATCAGTCTATAGTATATAGAGTTACACTTGTTCAGTTGTAGCTCTAAGCTAGTTCTACACCAGAATACCTGCCTGTATTCATACTGCACTTCGGTGCCCTTATACTCACAATCCTATTCTCACTCACTGGTGTACTGGCAGTGTCTTGTTTAGGATATTCTAAGAGGGATTCTCAAAGTCTACGCTCCGCAGTTAGTGGACCGTTCTATCACCAATAGGATGATGATAGGAATTCAAAGTCTGAATAAGTCATTGTATAGCACTACAGTCGACTAGTAATGCAGTCATTCTTCCTGATCTCCCCTGAAAAGGTTTTGGTCTGGGTGTGTTCTGCTCAAAGAGAAAAAGACTTTAAGCTCTCTCACAGCCTTCAGATGGGACTATCCACTTACTCTGAACTTGACAGGAAAGACTCACTTAAAGCAACTGAAGGAAATCAGAGAGTATTGGTACTCTTGCACTTCCTAAATGCTACAGAAACCTAGTGTCTGGTCTCTAGCTACCCTTGGCTAGTAGTACTCAGCTAGA
>JBBPJL010000889.1:0-12691 GCA_038088675.1 Xanthoconium separans | reverse complement strand
CATCCCGCGTTTCTGGTATATCCAGCAGGCTACGATTCTTGGCGTCCAGAAAGGAGATATCAAGAATAATGTGCGTGAGCTGGGACACGGATAATGCGTCTGGGAACCGTTAAATCAAGTTTGGCTTCGCGGTCTTTGCACTGACCTGTTTCGCAAAGAAGTTTCCCAACTCTGCCTGGTGTACCGGCGGCCGAGCCAACCTTTGTTCGTTTAAGATATGCAACATGTTCTTGCAGCTTAAAATGTTTTGCAAACAGCTTAGCCACATCACCACCCTTGTCACCACGCAGTCTTTTATCCTTGAGAATTCTGGTAACATCGGCCACCCGAAGGGCTGCTCCGGAAATGTATAGCAACGTTGGTGCACCCCGTGACCTGGGCCTCTGGGAGAGCCTCTTATGCAACATGGGAAGTGCTGTCGGACAGACGGTGGATTTGTGGAACACAGAGTGGCGGAGGACAAAGACATACCATTGATAATAAAATCAACGAGACGGTCCAACGACCTCGACTCCGTCCATTGCGTCGTGTCCGTGATTGCAGTTTCTGTCTAGAGTTGAATCAAGATTACGGGAAGAGAGATTGTTTGGACGTGCTCACCAGGGATGCACATGTCATTGAGCTCGAGTCCGGTCAACTCCGGAAATGCTTTGGCTTGCATGGCAGATATGTAGTCTGCAAGCTTGTGGGCCGGTTGCGCGGCTATCGAAGGGGGTTGGAGAACCTCTGCCGTCTCTGCGAGTTTCCGTTTCTGTATGTATTTGGGTCTGTCATGGTATGGTCGGTCTCGAGACGAAGCAAGTGACCTTTGCCTGCCTCTCTTTATCCTTTTCCCTGCGCTTGCGTTTTGCCAAGACGGCCTTGCCCTTGCGAAGGGGTTCGTCCTGCTCCGCGTCTTCGTCCGCGCTGAGGAGGCTATCAATGTCGTCACCTGGTCGGCGCGAGTCAAAGGCTGCGTCTTCGTCTCCGGACGAGGCTACGAGGTCATCCGGGACGAAATCGTCCTCGAGGTCGTCGCCGCGCTGGACGTTCATCTAGAGGTGAGAGTGATTCAATGAGCCCTCAGGTACGGATATTGCCGTAGTAGGAGGAGAAAGGCCAGGGAATATGAAACCAAGGGGTAAGCATTGTAATACATACTTGGATGACAGCCAACATGAGCACAACACGCTGCACCCATCCATCCATCTCATGTCCCCGTTCCCCCTCACCCTTGCCCACACAGTCCCCACATCCCTCATCTGTTCGTCGTCGTTCTACTGACTCTTTTCTACAGCCAAGCACAATCTCACAAGGGGCCTTCACCGATGCCCTCCATATTATATCAAACACCCATCGGCCTGCTCGGGGAGCGGGACTATAGAGTGCCCTCTCGTGTCACAAAGGAACAGACCGTGCAGACAGAGCTCGTCGTCACGAAACAGCCCTATGATGCTTTCCTCGTCCTCGACGTCGAGGCGACGTGTCTACAGGGAACGGGCTTCGAGTGGCCGAACGAAATCATCGTACGCAGCTTCTCCTCTCTCTCTCCCGTCCGTTCTTGATCATATAGCGACCAAAGGAGTGGCCAGTATGTCTCCTGCGCTGGAAAGATAAATCTCTAAAAGGAAAGGCGAGTCGGCTGGAGATCGTCGACGAATTCCGCAGCTTTGTCAAGCCAACATGGAGGCCACAACTATCCCAATTCTGTACTGATTTGACTGGAATCACTCAAGTTTGTTGTCTTGTTCTTCCTTTTCTCCGTCCAGTCACAGTTCGTGTGTAGCCGCAAGTCGATTGCGCTCCCACGTTTCCCAAGGTCCTCAAAATGTTTGCGAGATTTCTAGCCCAACACGGGCTGATCGATCCCAAGAATGGCAGACCCTTACAGCGATTTTGCTGGTGCAGTGATGGGCCATTCGACGTAAGAGATTTTGTAGTAAAGCAATGCTTCATATCCAATGTCGGTATCCCAAAACGACTGCTGAATTCAACCTAATTTCAACCGCAATATTGTCATGCCTAGGTACCAATGCCGTCTTGGCTGAAAGGCGATGTCCTCGATGTACGAAAGGTCGCTTCTGTTTGGGCAGCGATGAATAGAGCATCTGATACCCAGCAAATCAGCACAAAGGTATGTTTCAGAGTCTGTCGTTTTACCTTCTTTCATTTAGTTCATACTGGCAGTTTCCGCCTAGTTACCACTTCCGATCGTTGAACATACCCCAGCAGCTACGTGCGCTCAGACTAGCACCCTTTCAAGGGAGACCGCACTGTGGGATCGATGTCAGTAAACACCATGTCGCGTGTTTAACTCCACCACCGCGTTGACAGCCACTTCACTTTTGTACATAATCCAGGACACTCGGAACATCGCACGTATCGCGATCGAGCTCGCCAGGCGCGGAATTCGTTTGGAACCCAATACTCCGATCAATCCCAACAAGCGATGGCAATGGATGGGAAGGCCGGGTGAAGTCTTGGAATACTGTCTCATCTAAACTCGTCTTGACAGGCTTGTGCTGCCCAAGATGACTGCGACAAATTTATGTGTACTTTTTTTTTTTCCCTTCTTTTTTTGTGGACGAGCGATACCTTTCTAAACTAATTCTACGTGTTCACTATGGCGGCCACCAGCTGGAAGGTCCGAGGAAAAATCCATGCGGTTGAGCAGCGTGTGTGGGGCCCAAAGCTGTCCAGTTGCCTCGGTGCTAACAGAGGTCTGGACCTGCATAAATTAAAAACCTGCAGGTGTGTGATCCCGGTGTTAACCTCGTTAATTTCGCCAGGACTATGGGTCAACAGGTGCGCTGGATATGTTTGCCCATGTCGCCAATCTCAGATTCAAGCTACCGCTTTTGTGATATGGGCTGTCCCGAGGAGCATGTTTGTCTTTCTCAGCAACATGGTCTTGCCGTGTTTCTTTTTTTCTTCGGGGGGGGGATGGCATTCATTTAATGAGATGCCAATCAAACGACTAGCGAGGTACATTAAAGTAGTGAAAAGTCAAATGAGAAACGAAAAATTCCAAGTTGTGTATACAAACAGCGTGCATAAAATAAAAATGTGCCTGCCAACGACCTATAAATCGCGAAGCGGCCCAACGTGGGTGATACAAAAGTACTGTTATGTGTATAAATGAAGATCTTAACACAGCGAATACCAATTCATCCGAGCAAGAAACTGTAATAAGATACTCGGCTCGGAGGGCTCACTTGACTGGATTCAGAGTTGCCCCCACGCAAAGTTCGACGTGAGAAACTGATGCATCCGCCGCTTGGTCGAAAACTAACCCCTTCGAAACATAACGGTGAAATCACTGCAATATATATATATCAAGATGGATCACGAGTCAAAGGATCGACGAGACTTACGAAGTCCCAGAGTGTACCAAAGGCAGGAATGCCGAGAGCCTTGCAACCGTGTTGTATTTCAAAGTTTCCGATATAGTTTGAAGTAATGAAAACAACTAGTGTTAAGAACAATGAGTTCTTGGTTACAGAATGGGTTAAGCGAATGCGTACCTTCGGCTTGCCAGTAGTCATACGCTTCTTTCAATATCTTCATCGTATCTGGACGGCCGCCGCGTTCCTTGCTGTCCCACAAAAGAAGACGCTCTGGTCCGATGTGGCGATGAATGAGACCACTGATGGTAGGGCCGAACGTCTTTTCTTGGTCGGAGCCTAACAGCGGATGTGAGTTTTTTCAGTAGCACACTAACCAGGTGACACACCGATCCAGATGAGATACCTGCAGCGAAGGATATATTAGCCATCATGCATTATGACTCATCGGAGCAAGCAAGTTCTCACCAGTAGGGTGACTGGATACATGTCGAGAGGGCGGCGCCAAGACCCGTTCCCGTGCAAATACGGATTCCACGTTTGTACAACGTGGAAGTGTTTGAAACACCCGCGACCTGGACTGACTGTGAGAATGCAGGATGGAGCGAGGACCGTGGTGAACCCACCTTGAGTTGACGTGTCCAGATCGTCCTCGGAGGGTCATTGACAAGACTCTTGGTGAAATCACCTAAGGAGGCTGTAAGCGAGGATCCACAGGACTCTGACCATCAGCAAGTTCACCTTGCACACCGCAGATCAAATAATGATATTTGGAGTGAGTTCCCTCACTGTGAGACAGTCAGAAGGAGAAAGGGCATCTAAAGGTGAAACTACATACGAAATGATACCGAAAGCATGGTATTCCCATACGGCAGAGCGGCTAACACGGGCAAGCAAGCCTTGCTGCATGCCACGCTCGAATCGAAGGACCGCGACTTTCGGAGATGGCTAGTAGAGATTGTCAACCCAAGAATACGTTTTTCATGGTGTTTCACTTACGAGTTCTATGTCAACTCGAACCTTTCGAGTGCAAATCCAAGGAAGTACAATGCTATAGAGGCATTATCAGAACAAATAAACGCACGACCAATGAAGATGATACGGACAAGAGGGTTATGCCCATTGTGTACCAGAACGTCTGTTGGCGGACGAGGTGGGCTCCACTAAGATCATATTTCCCGGTGTTAACGTCATAGGTGTCGTCCAGCACCGTGTATACCCAGGTCATCACGAGAGCAGTCCAACCGAAGAATCGGTGGTTCCTCTCAAAGACACTGTGCGATTGGTTGTTAGATATTTCCAAGGATCGTGTTCAAGAGGACATACTTGTGGTGAGTGTTGCGGACCCACGGTAAACCCGCAGTCAAGGTGACAATCAACATGACGATGGTAATAACACCAAATGCAAGGAGTGCGTCGTTGTACATATACTTGAATCTGTACTGATTTGTAACCATCAAGATGAACCAGGCGATGCCAGAGATGGCGCAAGAGCTGTGAATACCACCAAGATGCTAGTGACGAGATGTGAGTGACCGTTCCAAGCCTTTAATAATGCGAGATACCTGAAGAGTAGAGGTGCAACCGAGACGGAACCACAGGGGAGTCCATTTGGCAAACAGAGTGTTGACGAACAAGTACAGGAGACGACCAAAGATCTCGTTGCGCATAAGCACCGCAAAGTTCAAGTTGCCCACCACTAGAGCACCCGGATACTGAAGGGCGTATTTCCACAGACCAGCTGCAGCAAAGCCCAGGCCGACAAAGTTAAGTATAATTATGATGGTAAAAAACCGCCTTGACAGTGATGTGAGTAAGGAGGTAGGGAAGTTAAGTCGTAAAACCAACCTGTACGAATTGTACCAAATGATGAAGTGAACCCAGTTAGAGATCTTGATCTTCTGGGGTTTCGGGAGTTGGGGAGGGGGTTTTGCAACATTCGAAGGAGAAACGGGAGCATCCTTCTTGAGAGATTGCACAGGGAACACGTCGAGGTCGGCAGGCTTCTTCTCACTCTGGGCGAGGTCGGGGTTGGCAGCGAGCTGAGGGGAGCGGACCTCCAGTGTCCCTTTCTCAGCATCGTTAAAAGCAGGGCGCGACATGATAGCTCGACAAGGATAGCAGTGAGAAGACTACCCGCTGGGTGTCTAGAGTATGGGTGAACCGCAGAGCTATCGTTCTGCCTACCCAAGCGAGCTTTTATTCGATTCTAGGTGCTGGAACCAAACGGGGAAGAGCAGATCTTGGAAACCATCCGGTGTACCGTATCTGGCGTACAGCAGAGCAGACTCACGCACATTTACATCAGGGTTCCGAGAGACCGGCAGGACGGAAAGTCCACAACCAGACAACAGCTGTGCCATAGCAGTCGTTGGCTTACGGGAGCCGGTCACCATCATTCTTTTTTTAACTGCTAGTAGGCGCTCCGAGTTTGGTGCCCAGATTGGCTTATTACGTGCCCGTTAACGGAAGACGATGCAGTTCGGTCCGTAGATAAGTACCTGTCAAGGTTGAGGACTGAGCCACACAGGAGAGATGAAAAACTCTTTATGCATACCGGTTCCGCTACATTCAAAGTAATATGTGAGAAGTAGGACTGGAAATAACTCTATAACAACTCCAGATGGGAGGTCAACAGAGGTCGGTTACATATGGATGCAAGCTGATAGGCCTGTACTGGAGGAGTAAACTTTAGAGGCACCAGGACAGACTCTCCCGCCAGTGAGAAGAGATTGCCGAACCACGTGGTACACCGACCCAGGAATGCACCCGTACTGTACTTGCTTACCAGACAGATCCGGCCAAAATCGAAGTGCCAACGCACAGCAAGACATCGCGTTGAGGTACAATCAATACGTGCACTGAAAACCATTAATCACTAGCGTGCAAAGCGCCCTCCACTACACCCCGCCTCTTTACATCATTTTCAATCAATTCTGTACACAACCGCAGCCATGACGATAAGAGTGGTAACGCTCCTCGAGGCCAGAACTAACAACGAAAATAAACGATCTCGAAATAAATGTCTGAACGACGGATAGAAGTATCGATGGCTTGGCAGGCATGGGTTGAGATTTGTCGTGTGTGGGTACATGATTTAATTATCCAGGTGGCAAGGGGATCGATTGCATGGCGGTTTGGCTTGACGCATTAAGGTCAGAAGATCCTGAGCGCCAGGCTGTCAAATGCATGACGGTCAAGATGACGGTGCTCTGAAGCATCAAGCCGCGCGACTCGCATTTAACCATCAGCAGGGATAGGCCAAAAAGACGCGCAACACCCCAGAAAGTAGGTATGTATGGTCGGGAATGGGTCAAATGATCCGTACGGACAGGTTTCCAACTCGAAGATCGGCGTAAGCCAAGTCGCGTCCCAGCACGTGAGCACGTGAGCGAAAATGTCTTGATCCACAATCACCCGTAACGTTCTTCACGAGCATGGCACAGGACGTACGGACCAGCCAGTCCGCATAACCCGTTGCAATCGCAAAAATGCACGGACAGTAGTGGTGTCGCTGACCCATCGTGATCAATACATTGCGGTGCTTGAACAGCCTCGGAACTATAGCACGAAGCGGCGCTGACAGCTCCGCAACACAAGTCATGGCGGTGGTGTCCTCCACAGTGCCTCTGGTGACTTGACTCGATCACGATGAGTTGCGCTGACAACGCTCGACGATGCGTGATCGGCCACGGCAAGCACTGTACATCCACTTCTTCCCGGTGCCGTAGGACTCGACTCGCATTGGTGGCGGCTTAGTGGTATCAAGGCTTCATGATCCGTGGGGCTGATACATCCGTGGCTACGACTGTAGCGGATGGCGCTCTCCGTTGCTTTCCGTACTCATGTCTGTGCCCTGGGTGAATGCTGTAATATCAAGTTCAGACTCGCATGAATGTGTGCCAGTGTGCAAGAATACGTCAAGCACGGTGTAGATATAGTCAGCGAGTTTTAGAATGACATACAACGACCGCATCTTGCACGCCACTGTTCTGGATATTATGGTACAGTACTCGGCACATGTGCGTTAATAACGGGTGGAGCCTAATTGAACAAGGTACCGAGAAAGTTGAATACTTTCGGACTTCACGGTTTCACATGGTTCCATTTGCGACGACCGGGCCCCGTGTATTTTCATAGAACCTCTTCGACATCGGAACTCGTCTCCATTGATGTGAAATCTTCCATGATCATGGTCCATGGCCTCGACCGGAACCAATCAAGGACACGTTAAAGGTCTGCCATCATCCACCTTCCTCTACAAAGTCTCTCAGATGTCGCAGCTGCGCAGACACTTCTTCCTTGAATAGTCCAATCTCATTGCTGTTCTTGGCAATGGCCCGAATTGTCTCGTCTTTAAGACGTGCAACCTTGGCAAGTTGCTCTCGGTAGCTTCCGATGTTCGCATGAGCAACAGTTAAAAACGACATTGGTGGAAACAGCTCACTCAAATTGCAGGGCTTGAAGTCGCGATTTCACACCCATTCCACTTGATAATGCTGCCGTGCGTGCGTGCGCAAGTTCCTTCTCTAGTCGCGCGGCCTCGGCGTTGCTTACCGTGGATTCTTGCTGGGCCGCCTGCCGCGAGGTTGGTCGTGCACAGAAAGGGGACTAACAAGTCAAAACTTACATCTCGGAGGTCGTCTGCTTGTTCGTTCAATGCTACCACTTTCTTTTCAATCTCTCGGACTTCCTCGTCGACGTTTTCACACTCCAGTGTCAACTGATCGAGTTCGTTGTCCACCTTGATCCGCTCGCTTTCCACATTAGCACGTTCTGTCCGCTTCGTCTCTGCTACCGTATTGAGAGTAGGTTTGACCACCTTTCGAACGTCGGAGCCTATGAGAACTTGCTGTGGGTTGGACGATGCAATGTTGAGCTGTAAAGTAAGATCGATGTCTTGAAAAGGCGGAGGAATCGGCGGAAATAATCCGAGCGAGGAAAGGAGATTAGTGTACAGGTCGAGAGCTTCTTCCGCGGCAGCTCCTCGGTTTGTCATCACCACTTCCAATGACATGACAGTTTTCTGAGCTTCAGCGATCCTATGCTTGAGATCCTCGAGATTTCGGGCCAATGTTTCATGATCAGTATTCATGCGAACCACCTCTTCGGGTGTTAGGTTCTGCACCTTCACTACCTCGGCGAGTTTGGCGTGTTCACTCTTGAGCTGTTCCAAATTTGAAGCTCAAAGGACGTTAGGATAAGGACTTGGTGGTTCGTGCATAGCTTACTTCGGATGGTAAGTTCAGCTTTCTCATGCGCAATAGTGTCAATCAAATGTTTCTTCCGTGATTCGAATCGCTGGAGAACGTCATGGAATTTTGCTCTGTCACTAACAAGAAACTCGTAGGTCTTTTGCAGTTTCTCGAGAGGAGCCTAAGGAGCAGTGAGATCCGGACTTGTAACAAGCTTTTTTGACCCACGGCAGACGAATGAAGCTGATCAAACTCGGTTTTGATCCTGGCGAGCCGTTCTCTTTGCTCTTCTAGATCGTTCACCACTCTTTCATTCTTCCTAGCTTTAAACGAAGATGAGGCTCGAGCTGCAGAGAGAGTATACAAACCTACCATAGCGTGCCTCCAGAGCTTTGTCTTGTTCCTCGAAGATATCCGCGCCGTGGAAAAATGCAATGTACGCCTCCGCAAAATAATCAAAAGCCAAAGCCTGGTGATGAATTGGATCGTGGAATTCTTCTGGTATCCTATCCACTACTTGTAGAGTTATATCATCGCTTTCCAGGTAATGTATTCGTGCCTGAAACAAGTCTGAGGGCGCATTTTCACGTTGAACATGACTGACCTTTCCCATTTCTACTAGCCAATGTAACATAGCGAGCAATGCGGGCCACGAATGCAAACTTCCAGGAGCAGCTAACCATTTATTGTCAATCTGAGACACGAACGGGTATCGGAGGGCTTTCAATGTTGGCTGAAACTCGTCCTCGAAGCGCATCTTGGGATCAAAAGGGTATGATGGGTCAACTATACTAACAAGATGGTGGAATATTGCACGAAAATCCTTTCCCGTTATGCTTGTTAGAGTTTGCATAGAGATCTCGTATTCAGTGCCTTGGAGCCAAGCAAATACTTCCTGGCGCATTTTAGCTTGGTATGAGCGTTCGCGGATTGGGCGAGGGTCTTTGAGCGCTTGGCCCCCCGTTGGTGCATGAAGGGCGCCTCCGCCTCCCCAAATTGATCCACGACGCGTCGAACTTGAGACCTTGGTCAGAGACTGGGGGGAAGAGGAATATGTGGGCTTACGCGTTGAGAGGGGTGCGTCCATAATTTGGCTTGGTGGTGCTCTGCAGGAGCGGGTTGACACTCTGAGATTGTCGTGGATTTGATCCTGAGCCGTTGGAGGATGGTAGATATGGTGTGCGCCCAGGTGGACCCGCGAGGCTCATACGCACGGATGAAGACGATGGAGCTTTCTTGATTGTGGATGGAACTGGTAGACCTGAGCGCGCATTTCCGTGCGAGTCGGACGCAGGTTGCAGCGTAGACCGTCGTAGTCCCTCTGACATGGTATCGCGGTCAAAGTTGTGGTATTGTAGTCACGTGATACTAATCTCCCCCTTCGATGAACCTGTTCGGCGGTGCCATCGTAGCAGAGCTTCCGTCTACCCTCATAGACGCATCGTACGTCGTCTCGCGCGATTCGTGACGGTTCTTGGTCCGATAATTCACTTGACAGCGAGATTCGACAAGTTCCAGATAATCAAGAAGTCTTTCTGTATCCCAAGTCCAATGCTTCCATCATCGTTGAAATATTACAACGTGTATCAGAGTCAACTGACGTGGATGCAATAAAGTGAGCGTCTTGTGGATCGCTTGTCCTTTCTTATAGTTACTGACCAATTCTAAAAGGTTCCACTTTGAAGCATTGGCTCTCGACAATGGTGCTATATCGAGCACCATGCAAACTCCCTTTCCTATGCAAAATGTTGGAGGAGATCAGACGCCTTCCCCCATCGTACTGCACGGATCTCAACGGATTCGCAAGTTCAACGCCGTCAATCCCGATCATGTGGACATACTGCTCGCTCTCTTCCGCGTCAACTCTGGAGGGAAAAGTGCTGACATAGTGGTGTCGGCAAACATACCCAGGGATCCCGAAGGCGACGTAGGAGAAGAGCATGCCGCCATTGCATCCGATTTCAACTTACTAGTCTCTTCCTTCCACATCATCGATTACGCCCTCTTCCGTTGATGTTGCGCTCTTTGAGTTCAAGCCGTACGTTCCCAAGGGTGTCCGGTGACAGTGGCAACATGCAATCCCACGAGCGATGGTGGTCATAGCATACCGCGCACTCCCATGGATGTGTACTGTATCATTTTTACATGCATACCATTGACCAACTACAACTGATCATCATCACACATCGACATCTATTCTAGTCGATAATTGGTCCGAGACTCGATCCCCTGTTGGGAGCACCGCACTAGAAATATACCTGTCCTTTTCCTTGACAACAGGCGCGCACGCAGTGCCCCTTGCTATGGAATGAGCGCTGCAATTCGCTTTTCGAGTATGAGATATCTCAAAAGCTGACATACACAGCTGGACATACAATATTGAGATATGGCTAAAATAGGGATACACTGGTCCTCGGCAAGCAAGGTGAACGGACTAGGCGTTGCCGGCTTCATCCAATTCTTGCTCAGCTTCAGGTTCTTCCTCGATACGTTCACGGATGCCCGCTTTCGTGGCCTCCGCTGCAGCCTTGGCATCCTTCTTTCGTTTCGCTGACTCTTTCAATTTCTCCCATCGTTCACGAAACCGTGCAATCATGACTTTCTGTGTAAGACCGAGATGTCAGGTACAGGATGCAGATGCGTCGTGATGGCGACCAACCTGTTTGTCATTTTCTACGCGGGCGAGTCGAAGCTCTTCCTCTAGATCCCTTATCCGGCGCAAGAGGTGTGCCTCACGGTCACGTCCAGCATTCAGGGCTGTAATGGGAGCTGGGACAGATGGTACATTGATATTAAGGGCGCTGAGATCCACTGCTGGCTGTTGCCCACTTGGACGCTGTAAGACGAGAGAAGCTCCCATGGCCCTTTGTGCCTATGAACAATCGACCGTCTGAATGCGACGGAGCACGGTAGAAACATATAGTCCTACCTGGTGCCGTGCCATCACTATACTGTCTCGCAGTAATTGGTCCTGTTCCTTGCGTAATTGTAGTACGCGCTCTGCGTCAGTGAGTCGTCTTTGCATTTCATCTACCTCTTGCTTTAGCGACATGTTCTCTTTCTTTAATGCCGACGTTGCTGGGTCCGATTCCAAGGGAATCAAGCAAAAGGATTCTGAGAGGATATCATCCCCTATCACAGAGTTGGTTGATAACGGGCTAATTTCATGAATGGCGAGGCCTACCTTGGTTGACCAACACCTCTTCGTCGGTTTCTTCGGGGACAACGTCTTGTTCTGTGTCGATGGTATGAGTGTGATTACTGATATTATTAGTCAAGCGGCATACTCGATTTCGACCGGGCAAGCTTCCAAGAGAATCTGGATGCTAGTGGTACTTCACGCTCGTTCTCGCTTCCTGAGCTACCATCTCGTTGTACTCGTTGCTTTCCTGAAAAGGCAGGCTCTGTTCCGAGGGGAGCTGTTGCGAAAGCGACAGGCTGAGAGAGATTGTCCAGCATTCCTTCCATGATTCTCCAAAAATTGTTGAAAGCATCGCCTGGATCCGACTTTTCTCGACACACGGACGGTCAGTTGGGTGTGCGGGGTAAAATGCAGAGTCTTACGTACGCGTTGCCCGAGCACCATGAAAGATTCATCCACATTGTTCTGTGAATCCATCAGTCGCAGGGACGGACTTGAAGGTGGTGGAGGTGATGGAGCCAGGCGAGAAGGATGGGATTGACCAGTTGAAGGCGAGGAGGAATGTTCGGCACGCATTTGAGCGAGAGACACCTTCTGTGGAAGAGTGGGATCTTTGTTCTCTTCGCGCAGTTTAGCGATCCTGCGTTCAAGCTCTCTTCTTGCCTTTATGTGTTCGTTGTAAAGCATGCGCAGAGTGCGTTTCGTCTAGCGTCAAGTTCAACAGGGGACGATAGGAATGACGAGACGAGGTACATTAGGATCGGTTGACTTTTCTTCACACTGCAAGAAGGCTTTCGCTGCTTTTGCGTGCTCTTCTGTGGCAGGGATGAATAGTCCTTGATTCAAGAAATCTTCGGCGTTTGCTGCATGTTGATGTGCCTTGTAGGACCTGAGCGAACGACGACGACCGAGTTTTGATTGGGACACCACTCACCAAGTGCAAGGGTGAATCTGTCGATTGTGACATTTTGAACGCTGGACGGGTCGGACTATTGTCATTGAACGAGAGCTGAGATGTATGTATACAGTCG
>JBBPJL010000888.1:0-12692 GCA_038088675.1 Xanthoconium separans | reverse complement strand
GGGGCGCATCATCGTCGCGGTGTAGGAGAGGGGCAGGGTGTGGCGTGGTGTGTGCGGCGTCGGCGTCATTGTGAGGGTGAGGGAGGGAAGAGGGTGCGTGCGGTGGTTGTGGGACTCAAAACAACGCGTTAGAGGGAGAAGGAGGGGGAGGGCAGCAAGCGGTCAGGCCTTCAGGCTTGAACCCACACATCTTGGGTGGATTCAGGTTCAAAATGACGCACTGGAGGTGGGGGCATTGCCACTATGCACAACAGCGATGGCATGTGAAGTGGGGAGGGCAACGGCCCTTGTCACTGTGCACGACCTCGGACCTGCAGGATTACAAGTGCAAGGCGACGAGAGGGCAAGGGAGATGAGGGAGAGTGGGTGAACTGTGAGGGAATGAAGATGGAATATGTACGCGACGTGGCAAGTTCACAATGGTCACGTGACAGTGACCACATCAAATTCACCAAGTCCTTAGTACATGGCGATGACAACGACACGACGTGCACGACGACGGTGCCACCACCTACCCCCTCTGCTGCGTGCACATCGATGACGACGCAATGCGACGCGACATGCCCAACGACATCTTCGTCGTCAACACAACACGACAAGCATGACGACAGCATCGGCGTCACGTCGAGGGCACTATCGTGCCCATGATGCTGTCCTGAGCTCGTTCGCCGTCGCCATCACCCTCCCCCTTCCTTGCCATTGCCATCGCACACTGTCAGTTGCGATCATCCTCCCCACGGACCCCACCTCACTCGTTCCATTGCCCTCGCATCCATCCCCCCACCTCCTGGCCCGTGTGTCCACACATCGCAAGGTTGCATGCAAAATGCGCAACCTTGTGTTGTGCAGGCACACGCATGCCATCGCCCTGCATGCCGTCATCCCCATACGCCCTCACCCTCGCTACAGGTGCCTCACGGGTACAGGTTGTAATTGGACCTTGGGACAAATCCGCCCCCGCTCTCTCATTTTGGGTGTGGCCGCTTGTTTCCCGCCCCGTCGTGTCGTTTCGAGTGCAACCGCTTGCCCCTCTTGGTCATTTTGGGTGCAACCGCGTGTCTCTTGGCCCCCTCGTCACCTGGCTTGGCCAAATCTGAGGCTATTGTAATCTTTCACATGTACTGCATTGACCTTGAATTAGTACTATGTGAATCTCTCTTCGATGACCCAGCCTTCCAGAACAGGTCAATCCCGTTTTGTGTGCGCGATCACTCGTTTTGTGTGCGCGGTCGCTCGTTTTGTGCGCGCTACCCGTCGATTTGTGCGCGCTACCCTCGTTTTGTGCGCGCGGATTTTTGCACCACTTGGACCTCCATACGCTTGGACCTCCATACGCACTGGGGCCATCATGTTGAGAGCAAGATAGGATGCGAAGGGGGACAACATTTATCAGATTATCTCATCGTAGAATAGGGAATGTCATATAAGTATATCCTCGCCGTCCAAACCACTGCCAAAACAATGCTGACCTCCTCAGCCTTCGCAATGCTCCAATTGACCTGTCACCGTGTCAACCTTGAGAGTTCAAAAACTTCACAGACTACGAACCAATTCAATATCGCTCGAGCCGTCCTCCGGCTCCTATCTGTCGATGCCCCGAATACCATCGCCGACACAAATGCCCTTGATGTCAGCGGAAAGGTTCTTCTCTGTGTCCTGTCCCCGGTTAGGTTAGTGAGCCCCTTCTTCGCACAGCGTAATCCTACTTCTTCATCCTTGCCAAGCATCATGATGTAGTAGGGATATGGTAACCTGGGGTTGCGCTCGATCCCTTTCTTAGCGACCTCGATGGCCTCGGAGATACGAGAACGCATAATGAAATACTTTATGTCCAGCAAGTCAGCAAGGTTTCCTTCTCCAGGTTTTCCCCGTTCGCGAATAACCTTGGCACAAATTGGCAGCGCGTCAACCCACATCTTGAAAGGGAGACCAAATCCATGAACTCCGGTCTTCCTGTACGCTCGTGGCTGATGGCATACTAGTTGTGAAGGAATGAGTTCTGCAAGTCTGAGCCCCAGCTTATAAAGATCGTGGTCCTCCAAACATTGCGTCATCGCTTTTTGGTAGTCAGAGAAAGATTGGAGGGTAAAGGTCGGACTCGCAGCTCATGGGACCGTAATCGACAAGGAGGTCAGTGAGATGATCAGGCAGGCCACGTTGCATGGCAGCGACCAGGGCGTTTGGGTCACAAACGAGCCTTTCTGGCTTTGTGGGATGTGAACGAATCAGCGCCAAGCGCATAGAAGCGAGAGTGTAGATCAGCGCTGCGGATGCACGCAATGAGGAAGTCGACTATGTCGGGTAATTGCAAACAATCCTGAGGGCAATGCTGCGTGAGATTTGAACTTGAGGCAATGGTGGAGGAGCGGCAACGAGCCTTCCGGTTTTCCTACGAAGCCGAGGATGAGGGGGATGAGTTTGAAGAGCTGGAGAATTTTGACGTATTTCGCCCCCGGTTTCTGCGCTTCATCGATAGTGCAGGCGACGGCATGCGCGATTGTCGAGATGCCCAATTCTGCAGCGTACAAGTCGCCTGGGTGGTCCTGAAGAAGCTTTATTATGACGGGCGCCAGTAGCAAGATCCCCTTGCAAATATCCGAACCGCCATTCGGTGACGGTGGTCAGGGCCTTGGGTGCGAGATGACGAGTGTTTGGCTTATCGATGAGGGCGATAATCTTGTCGAGCAGACCTGGCGCAAGGGTCAGTTATCGTTTGGAAATTGAATGGACTATTACCGCGACGAAACAGCACACTCCTGATGATAGAGTCCACACACATTTTAACATAGATGGCAACGATCCCCCCTCGAATGAGCTCGTTCGCAACATAGGTATCATTGATTTGCTTGGAAATTTGTTGAGATATACTTTCTTCAGCCCGCTCCTCGTTCCGAGGTCTGACGCCAGAGACCAGTCAGTACCGTGCAATGCTAGGAAAACAAGGTGTTGAGGTACCAGGAAGCTTGAAGTGGTCGCATAGGACCTTCGCGACCTTGTCCCAATCATCGTTTGATAGTGTATTCAGGGTGTTGAGGAGCTCCGTCGGGATTGAGGGTGGCGTCGTTCCGAGATGGTTTCCTTTTCGCAGAGTTATGTTTCGCTCCTGGACCAGGCATCGCGCCGACGATGATCGAGTCGTTGAGTAAGAGCCTTCAAACGTCGTGGTCAGATGACAGTCGTAGATGATAAGAATGAAAGGGCCAACCTCGAGGCATGCTTCCGTGGCGCAGGTTCAATCCACACTAGGACAAGGTTTGACCGAAAGTAGCCTTGGCCCCCTTTGGATCCACACTAGCATCACCCGAGAGCAAAAGCCACGTAACCTCTGAACCAATAGTACTCAAGCAAGCTCGTGTTAGTCCTCGTCACAGGGCGAGTCCGACTCAATCACGATCACTGACAGGCCGACGTAATGGAAGCATCAGCAGCATCGACAACCTACCAAATCACAAAACTATGCTCCCCCATGAATCAGGATGCAACTCACAACTCGGCGCTCGCACCACGCGACATGATCACCCAACGGTCCTCCATCTACCATGACCCCAAGCGCACAGAAACCACTCCAAAACCGAATGTTCTCGCGTCTTCAGTGAGAGGCTCAAGTTTGCTGTTGTCGCATCATACTGACGTTCTGAGCGAAAGGGAGCAACGAGTGTCTGTTCTACGCGACAACATGATTGTTGATCAACCCAGTCAGCGTTAGGTACGTCGTCGCCTTAGGCGTTTCTTTGAACGTATGGGAGCGAACGCCAACATTTTCAGAGTATCACCTCACTGGCTTAGAACGCTTCAAACGCCTGAGAGATTCACACCGAGCGGCAAGTGGAACGCTGCTCGTTCGTCCACCGGGCCATGCCATAGTGCAGGCTTACCCTTCAACACTGCATCCGGCCCTGGAATCGTATCTTCTCGCCAACCGCAGTGGTCGTGAAGAACGCTGACAAGATTTCTACGGTGTCATAGCGTTCTGCGAGACAACGGCCATCGAAGTGATTTGATCAACCGTAGATCTACGCGTACCGTTATTCAACCAAGTATGTCTTCGCCTCTTTGTTTGCCAACCTGCCCTACGGCTTTGTACCCTTCAAACATTGAAAGTTCACCCGTGCCCATTCTACAACAGATTTACCCTGTGTACAACCCATGGAACCACAAGAAGAGCGCGGCGCACTTTGATCGATCGTTCTGATGAATAACTAAGTAAATATTTATGTTGTTTCGTGGAAGTCGTAGCTGGCCATCTCATACGCCGACGAGATTTCCACTCACTCAGAACGTCCACCCACGGTTTACAGAATCGCACTACCATTGCAAGCGGGGTTGGAAGATGCTCAAAGTTGATATTGGACTCGTCTTAGGGTTGAGCGCTAGCGCTCGTTTTGCCCCCAGTGTACTCAATACTGAATGTGAAAGGAAACGTCACTTCTATTCTAACGCGATTACAATAAAAGTGGCACGTGTTTAGACGGTGCGCCAACTAGAGCTTCCGTGGTCTTGTCCCTCACTCACTTTAGAAACTGGAGTGAATGACTCCCTCCAGTTCCCTTTAACGGCGGTCTACTCTCCTTCGACGCCGCATTGTCTACTTCCTTCGCTGCCCCTCTCTCCCGACTCGCTGGACCGATTATGTATGTCGCAACGATACGAATATGGGCATCTCTAAACCGTTTGACGGCAGCCACCGCCTCGTTGTACGCCTCTACGAGCTTTGAGTCTCCTTCCATCACTAAGTTGCGTAACGGCCTCGGATTAGCGATGAGATGGCGCAGAAAATTGCGATGATGCCTGGGCATGTAAATCCGCATGCGGCGCAATAGCGACCGTCGAAATCATGTGCGGCAAGAGTGGTGGTGTCAACGAACCCGTCGTCCGCTCCATCGACGATAAAGGTTAGGCGAGGCTGGCTGAGGAAGTGATTAGAAGACAAGTTTGACGGACCCAGTGAAAGCTGAGGAAACTCTGAATGTACAGGTTCCAGCGTCCGTCTCAACCAATCCAGCCAACATTTATTACGTACGCTCCAACTACCTTTGGTTTCCATCACGCTAGCCAATCGCACCCTCAACATCCTCAGTCACAACATCGCCACATCGTACCCATTCCCCAACTCGACCCTACGGAGAAACAAGGTGGCAAGGCGCAAACAGAACAACACGCCGAAAATCAAGTGATTCCAAAAAACTACCTTGTTGACTCCAATTCTGACGCGCGTTCTAGACGTAAGAATACAAGCACCCACGAACTTGCGAACCAACGCCTGCAAGAACCACTCTCCTTGAACGCATCCTATGCATGTACTCTACCAGAGTCGTCGCACCCACTCGCTCACCGTACACAGGGTCAGGCGCGCGCACGCGCTTCCACGCTTCAAAACCAACCAAGCACCTCCGACGCCGCTGGCGCATCTGAATTTCACTTACACGCGACTCCGTTTTCCGCCGGGCCCGACTTGGCAACCGTTCAAGCCCCCCTACCCTCGGACCGCACAACACTACAGCTCTTCCTCCGCAGGATCTGAGGCAAACGTAGCAACAACCCTAACCCTGGAGCATGTGAACCAACACCCTTCGAGAGTCTATCACAACTCTCGAGGCAGCCACAGTCTGTCGTCACACGTGCGCCATTTGTGTCATGCATTTATCTTTGCTGCAAACTCATGTCTTTCAACAGCATGACGCCTTTTCGTTGCCCCCCCCCCTATCCGCAAGCGCACACACAAGCTTCTCCGCACTCCACCTTTTCGGCGTTCGCACCCCCAACACACTCCAATACCGCTGCGAGCGACATCGGTAATCATTGGCGCAACCTTCGTCCTTTGATGGGGACTTACTGCTATCATGCTGACCGTGTCAAATATTCCCAAGCATTTCACTCCCCACCCTACTAAGAGCTGCGTCTTGAGGGTGTACTATGTATATTCGTGGAAGACAAGATGAGGGGCAAAAGTGTGAAGCCACTGAAGGAAGAAGATGAACTACGTCGTGGACTTGAATGCGACGAGAAAAAGGATTAGGGTGAAGACGGACAGTCGGCTTGGGTGCTCGCCCAGGTTTCGAACACAACCACTGGACCCCATTGATCCCGAGTGCACTGCTCGTCTCGGATTTTGAATTCCTTGGAGGGACATTTGTCAGGCAAATGGTCCCGGATATCAAACAGGGTTCTTCTGCAGCTGGCCAGGGCACAACGGTGGGTACGTTTCCTGTATAATCAATGGTGATGGAAGGATTTAGGGCGCCGAGTCAAATCCACTAGATGAAGGGTTTAGTTACCTTTGTACACTCCCGACATCCCGATTGGCCCGTTGACATTTCTTGATGTGTTCTTCTATTCGTCGGAAATATTTGTAACACGTTCTGCATTTCGACTTGGACTGGACGAGGGCTAGCCGTCAGCTACTTGAGATATGGGCAGCAGCAGGAAAACTCGCGTCGTCAACGTTCTTCCGCAGTCGTTTTCGACCCGAGACAATGGCGGGCATCTCGTCCGTTTGCTCAGATAAATGGCGTTTCTGAACCGAACGGGTGGGCGGAGAAACGATGGCGTCAGTCGGCAGCTCGGGCAATCTCAGGCGATGCCCAGGACCTCCCCCCTCATGCCCACAAACTCCCAAACGGTGGCCGGCGACAAGATGGTAGAGCAAATCATGCTTCGAGTACAACTTGGACCCACAGGCAGGTGACGGACAAGGCCTCAGGCTGGCATCGTCGATCGAGCTGATGTGCGTGGTGAGATGCCGGTAGAAGACCGCTTCGTCATGATACCTGGCAGAAACAAGGTATGTGAGGCCTGATCGGTCAAAAAAAAAAAAAAAAAAGGAGATCCACTCACTGGACCATTCTCTCGGCCATGGAAAGGTCGTCATCGTGTACGCACCACACGCAGAACATGGGGGCGAAAACAATGCCGCGCACGATGTAGCCATGGTATTCAGGAAACGCCCCTCCGAAGCCACTGCCCTCTTCGAATGTGACACAGTTGTCTGTCGCTGGAGAGAGGTAGATGCCTCTTGGTTCGACATCCACGTACTCATCCTTGCGTTGTGAGAACCCAGCAAAAAGCTCCTCGTAATGCTCTCGAGAATGGACCTCGTAGTCCAAACCATCGCCGTCGATGTCCACACACCTGGAACAGACTGAGTGACCGGCACGTCAGATTGATGGACATCGCGCACCATTCCGAGCACATGAAGCAGTAGTGGACCACAGCGTGGTCGTGGATATTCACTGCATGACAGCGGGCAAAGTGCTCCGGCCAGTCATCCACGGCGTCGTCACGGCATGCTGCACCGTTAGCGTTGAGCCAGTCGCAGCAATGGGCTTGGCGGGTGTGTTCCCGCGTGTGCTCGACGAATTCTTGTCGGGACATCCACGTCTTTGCGGACTCTGGACACCCGGCCCAATGGCACTGACGTGGGGTATAGCCCGCAACCAGCTTCACGTCTGCTTCCTCTTGTTTTTTCTTGAAGTAACAGCGGTGGATATGTTGGGCGACGTCCTTCTTAGGGCTGAAAAGGGGGGGAAGGGGTGAGTGTGAAAGCGTTCGGCGTGAAAGCGGGCATGTAGACTCACAGACGTCCGCACGTGGGGCAGCAGTTCTCGCCGGCGGGCGACTCCCCAGGGTAGCATAGCGGGTAGCAGGAACCAGGCAGGCGCAACATCATATGGCAGGTGTGCGCCAACACTTCGTGAGGATGGGCGTCGGCAATCCTGCCGTACAAGCGGGAGACCAGTCCGTCCACTGCGGTGGTGGCCGAGGAGGCGGACGGATCCGGAGGCCCACCGGTCTGGGACAAGATAGCGTTCACCTGCGGCTTCATAAGCCTTGCAAGCTGGGCGTTCCTGGCTGCGGACATTGACGACATTGCTGTCGAGGCAAGGGATGGCGTCTGGGGCCCGGGGTCAGTATTCTCCAACTCGATTCACTGAAAGGTGACGCCAGCCTCACCACGTCTTCCCCAGGCTGCTGGGACAGCACCTGAGCAAAGTGCTTGGCCCTGGACTGGCGGAAGAGGAACCTCAACTCCCGAGTCATGGTGTTGCTGTGCTTCTTCATCAATTCAGCCGCCCGTTCACGCGCAGCTTTGCGATCCGGGTCGTCGGCCTGATCCGAGGAGGCGAGCGCCTTGCACTGAGCGCAACGAGTTATAAGAGACGTGGTCGCTACGGGCTCATGGGATACGTGTGTTCATGCGCACCTCGCTTCTCTCCTTGCGCATCGCGGCCAGGCTGGAATCTGTGTACACCTCCATGATCTCACCGAGGAGCACCTTCACGGGGGCGGCATTCGGGTCCGCCCCCTTGGACATGCTCTCTGCCATCTCGAGGTCGCTGGGTGAGAGAGCTTGCCCCTCACATCAGCTTGAGACTCACCGCAATGAGAGCAAGTCGCCCTGTATCCTGAGCACCGGAGAGTACGCCCTGGAGGTCCACGCGCACCGCCATGCTCTCATAGCTGCGCTGGGCAATGGGTCAGCCCCACTGCTATCGGTGGTGGCCACGCCATCTCACCTGGAAGGTCTTGGACTGGGGTGCATGTGCCATCAGTTTCTCGCGCTGCTCGATGCTGACGGAGGGGTCGTTCGCAACGAGGTTCGAGGTCCCACGACGGATGTCGTATGGCCGCACGTCCGCTGAAAGTCTCGATCAGGCCTCGTCGAGCGAACGTGGCACGACCGGCGAACGCACCAGGAAACCCGCTGAGGCGACTGAAGTATTGAAGGTGACGACACGCGATGCCGTAGTTCATGGCCTTGTCCTTGGACACGACCCATCCCTCGCTCGTCTTCTCCTCCCTTCTGAAGACAGGCAGGTCACGCTTGGATTCGCTCACCCGGAGCGTGTACACGGACGTCGGCGCGGCCGCAGGGAGAAGGATGTCTTCGGGCGCGCCGATCCCCTCCCAGACTCGATCCTGAAGGCCAAGGGCGAGCAAGGGGGCCACGGGACAGTGGGCCCGGTCTGACCCATATTCGGGGAAGAGGAAGAATGTCTTGGAGAGTGATTCGATGTCCCGGCCACCCTTGAGCAGACGGGCGGTGACCAGAACGCCGATGAACGGCTTCGACGCCGCGTCCTTGTTCGGAAACGCCAGCACGTCGACGTCCTTCCACTTCAGGCAATCGTTCGAGCCGCGGTAGCAGTTGGACTCGACCAGCGCCCCGATTCGCTCCGCCGAGATGGACAGGAGCATGGTCAGGGCGCACATTTGCAAGCGCATCCGGTTGGTCCGGAAGTGCTGGATGTCGACGTAGTAGGCGTCCACGAGCGTCCGGATGTCCGCCGGGCTCGCGTGATACTTTTCACGATGGGCGGTTGAGAGCTGGAGGCGATCTAGCAGCTCCGGGGAGGCGAGATAGCCGGCGACGTCCTTCCGCACGTCCTTGGTCACGGTCACGTCGCCTTCGCGGAAGAGGACGGAGTAGAGCGTCAGCATGTAGCTTGAGATGCTGTCCGCCGTTGGGAGCCCGGACTCGGACAGTCGCCCGCCCAGAGTGACCGCGAGGTGACGCACAAACGCCTTCAGGGCAGCTGTCAACGATGGAGGAGGTGGGAATCGGGTGGGGGACGCGGACGAAGCGGCGCGACGTACCTGCCGATGGCGGCGCCATCTCCGGTGCGATGTCAGGACCGAGCACTTCGATCGCCTCGTCCGTCGAGTCCGCCACGAAGCCCTTCCAAAGGGCGCGGACGCGATCGTGGACCCGTCGCGTGGGGGCGCGTATCGCTCTGACCGACCTCGCATCGCCATGCGAGCTGTTGTACCATGTCTCGAGCTCCACATCGCCGGAGAGGCGCTCTCGCCGTCGCTCCTTGTCGCTGCGACGGCCCGCGGTGTGGAGGACCATGTCGCGGGGGGGGGGTCGTGGGACGAACGTCACGCTGGGGGAAGCGCTCGCGCCGCGTTTGGGACGAGCGGTGACGGAGTGACCGAGGCAGATCGCCCCGGCAGGACGTATGCGTGCATGTCACCCCTGCGCCGTGACCGCCCACTGCCCCACTCAGGGTCGAGGTATTACCTCAAGGTCTCGGCGGAGTTTCACCTCAGATTTCTGAGGTAAGGTGAGGTAGCACGGCCACTCAAGGTTAGAGAGGCACGGTTACCCCCTCACATCGCGTAGATTGCACACTACAGATAATCATGTAGAGTATGTATAATAGCTAGAAAAATCATGAGAAGAGAAATGGGATTGGGCCTCAAGCTCCTGCTCTGCAGACAACACTCCTTCTTCTGTATCGCACCAGCCATCCTCAAACGAGAGTCGTTCTTTCCGGGACAAAAACTTGAGGACTTGAAAATTTTCCAGATTTTTCGGGTCAGAGTTTTGCTACGTCGGGCGGTGTCGACGCGTTCACAAGGCACAGAAAGATGCCTGGACAGGGGGGGCATCCAGCGCGAGACGGTACAACAGCGGGAATACATGCTTATGAACCTGTAGAACGAGAATCACAGTAAGTGATCAGCGTGAAACAAAGAAACACGAAAAATATCGAAATCAGCAAGTGCATCCTCGTCCAATACCAACCCCGCCATCCAATACGTCTCGAGTTCAAGCTGTACAGTGAGCACATGTCTTGTGGCGAAGCTGGTGGTGGTGCTGGGCTGGGTGAAGTGTTACCGGATGAAAGGGAGCGGGCGGTTCGCTCCAATCCCTTGAGTCCACGGTTCTGAGCACGTGCGGCATGCGAAGCGGTCGGAACGCGTGAGAGAAGAGGGGCGGACGCAGCGAACGAGGTCATCAATGTCGGTGTTGTTGGTCGTGAGATGGCGGCATGCCACCCAAGATAGTTGCACCGGAGACAAGCGGAGACGGCGACGTCGATGACACCAACGAGGTGGCCGTCGGACTCGGCGGGATTGGCAGTGCTGGTGTCGATGGCTGGGTGGGTTGCGTTGACTCTCGCCGCTGTGTCTGATACTCGAGCATCTGGCGTATGAACAAAAGCAAAACCTCAGAATTAAAGTAGGCAAAGAAAACCTGTGTACATGTCCACAGCGTGTCAACTAGCGGCACACTGCCTTCAGGACCAGCATCTGTGCCACGGCACATTGTTGCTCCCACCCCACTGTCGAGATAGGCTGCTCTTATCCACGTATCACGGTGGGTTATCAATCGGCGCGTCATAGGATGTGAATAGCTCTATTTAAATATGGAAGTTGAGGAAACCAAGGTCGGTCAAGGCGAGGGTGAGGCAATGCGAAACCTCAGCATCCATATTTTGTAGCCGAGGAGACAGAACCTTGCCTTGCCTCCGCTAAGGTACCATCCTCACGTGCCTTGCGGCGACACTTATGGAAAGCCTAACAACCGCGCTCGCTTTTCCTACGCCACACGCCGATGTCAACCTCCATTTAGCAATTTCCGAAGCGCGGACTCCAGTCACCACTATCCACAAAGAGTGGTGCGATAGTACCAAGTGCACATTATCCAGTATTATTCATGTATACTGCTTGCCCACTAAACGACGCTAGGGCGGAAACTGGCACAACATGAATGCCTGGGCCATACTCGCATGCCACCTGAAGACAGCCCCATGTGGTCATGTCTTTTCGAGCAAAATTGCTCGCGATTTTCTTCTGTTGTGTCTACTCACCCTCACCACGTTTTGTGCTTGCAGTTTGCCCTATCGCATTCCTTCGCGCACTAGGTGTTGTCTGTCATACCAACTGCGTCCCTTTGAGCACCACCACTTGCAGTCCGCCCCATCCGCCGTCTATTCCGCTCAAGTTCCAAGTATCTCCCATTCCACCGACTGCCTGGTTTCAAGTGTCATTATTCGTGGTTTATCCATTGTGTCCATGCATCCACCTGGCGCCGGAGCTGGCCGCTGTCCCCATCGCGTCGTTTCGAACACCACCACTCACAGGTCGCCTGTTCCCTCACCAAGCGGCATCCATCACACTCGCCAGCGCTAGGGAACTGCACGGATACGAGTACGGGTCCGTACCATGGATACCCGTGCTAAGCTCGTACCCGGAGCGCGGGTCTACCAAGCTGCCAAATGCGGTAGGTTCACCCGTTGAATGTTGAACCACGTCTCACTCAATGCTAGACACCCGACGACGATGGCGACGACATCATTGTCGCCATCCCAGTCCTGGCCCGCCTCCGCCCTTCACCCCCGCCTTGACTTGCCTCGAAGTGCACAAGCCGCGCACAACAGTGACGACACGACATAACGCGTACACCCTGGCTCTTGGCTTTATTCTCGGCCTCGGCCTTCCCTTTCGCCCTGCCTTTCGCCCTCTGCCCTCGCCTCGCTGGCGACGACAACGACAACGACGCGATAACTCCAATCGTACAGTCATCATGCCGTCGCCGTTGTCGTCATCGCCTTTCGTCCCGCCATTCCTTCGCCCTCTCCCTCGTCTCGCCTGGTGACGCGGCTATCACATCGTCGTCATCGTAGTCGGTGCTTTCGGCGTTCGCTGTGCCTTCTCCACCCTCTTCCCTCATCGCCTTCGCCTTTCACGACATGATGCGACTCCCTTGCCTTCTGCCCTTGTCTCGCCTGACAGTGACGACGACGACGCGGTAACTGTAACAACGCGGTTGTCACGTTGGCGTCATTGGCGTCTTCGCCTTTCGCCGCATCCTCCCATTCCCCTTTCTCTCTTTCACCTTTTGCCCCGTCACTCTCTCGCCCTCTGCACTCACCTCGCCTGGCAACAACAACGACGACGCCGAC
>JBBPJL010000887.1:0-12694 GCA_038088675.1 Xanthoconium separans | reverse complement strand
TGTTTTGGAACCAACTCGTTCGGCTTCATTCTGCTGTGGATGATGTCATGACATCTGGCATGACAGGAAAGTTGTTGGCAGATGACTTCACGTGTCTGGCCTCTAAAATTCACAGCGTCGTTGACTTGGATTCACCTGGTCCAGATCGACATGAACAGCTCTGCCACCTTAACCTCGAACTGCAGAGAGTTCTCACCAATATTCATGACCTGCCTGGCTTTTCCCGTTTCCTTCTGCCCTCCTTTTTCTCGGATCTCCAATATGCCGCCAGTGAAGGACCTGTGATCATTGTCAATGCGAGAAAGTATAGTTGTGATGTGCTTGTCATCATGCTCGGATGCGACCCCTTCCATATTCCATTACAGCTTACCAAAGAAGACGCTCAAGATCTGTCACGAGAGCTCCAAAACTTGACTCCACATGCATTGAGGGCAGATGTGACAAGGCAGCTTGCAGCCTTCTTACGGAAACTATGGGACCAGATTGTTTCCCCCATCATCGATTTTCTATGTACGGTCTATCCACCTCGATCTCACATTTGGTGGTGCCCCACTGCCAAGTTTTCAGTGCTGCCCTTACACGCTGCCAGTCCCTACAGGAAGGGTCAACACAGTCTCCTTGATCTCTACATTTTGTCCTACACTCCAACCCTGACTGCTCTCATTCGTGCTAGACAGTGCCGTTCTGCAACCCAGGAGAGACATTTTATTGCTGTCGGTCAAGCCAATGCTGCTGGAGAGAAGGAACTGCCTTCTGTAGGAGCTGAATTGGCAAACATTGGTCAGCTCGTCAGCGACCTCGTCCCCTTCACACGCATCGATGGAGAGGAATCGTGCATATCAAGGGTCGTTGAGGGAGGAAGGCGCAGCCGCGGGAGGCGAATGCAACGCGCGAGGAACCCAACCCACACCGACCGCACCCAAGGGCACCTAAGCATGAGACAATCGTTCCTCACAACCGTATCACTACTTCTGGTCCTCGCAAGCAATGCATAGTCACACAACCCAACCAGCGACTGTAGTCAACTCTCATAACTTATACCAAGTATAATCTCAAACCCATCCTCTCCCAATAACCCAAATGATGACAGAGCCAACCAGAGCACACACCTCACGAACCCGTAGCCTCTCGTGCACATTCCGCGCTCCAGTTCACAGGCGTCAGCTCCTTCACTCTCCGTTGAAACACCCCAAGCGTGCAAAACTCGGGCGATCCCGCAAGATGGTCCCCTTTTTTTGCGCACAAGGGCAACACCATGTTCTGGTTCTTGTACCGCATGCGAACGTCTAGGAGATGCCGACGTCAGAACAGAACGCCTAGCTAGCGGCTCGGAAAAACGCACAGTGTTCCTCGTTTGAACGACCATGCCAGAGGGTGCTCATCAGGGACGATTTTTGCCCCGAGTCCCGCCTCTTGAAGAGCTCAAACGTCACCGATGACGTGAACGATGGCCACCTATCTCACATTGGTTTGGCATTGACACGACGGACAAGGCATGAAGACATACTTTTCATCAAAGACGTCAAACGTACAGCACAGTGCAGCCAACGTGGAATCGTGGGTACTGTAAACGAGGAGTTTTAACGGGTCATGGTCACCTTCCTTGACCTTGGTCTGCATTCTAGTCGACACGTCCGCAAGGAGTCGGCCCATACCCAGACGGCGGCCTTGCTCCGTCTTGACTGTGCCAAGTATCCGTTAGTTCCTTGCGAATCAAAATTAGAATTGCACTTTACAAACTGGTGAGTACGGGTGAGCGTAATGACATTAAGAAAAGACTTGAGGACAGACCTGTAAACCACTCGTCCGTTACTGCCGATTCCTAAACATCGACCATCAACATCAAGATGACGCTGCTCTCTAGTGTGAGGACATACAATCAAGTCGATCACTTTAGGATCGTGAAATTCGTCGGGCACCTTGATTCCGTGGGCTGCGGCTGAGCGAATCTAAGCGTACAAATGTACGCTGAGAAACTGACGCTTAAAGCCCGCCAACACTCACAGTATCCAAAATGCCCGAAGCACGGGGTGATCCATCTACGCGGATTGGTCTACCATTGATATACTTGGACAGTCTGTTGTCCAGAGTGTGAAGTCGAGAGTTCCACCTGGCGGCAGCAGCTACGACAACACAACGTCAGTCTTCTACATTTTCCGCCAAAAAAAAATATCACCATTAGCAAACCGCATCTCTAGTAATCCAAGCTGGGGGCAAGATAGGATGTTGCTAACAATGTTCTCATCAAGCTTGTTCCTGCAGAGGTGTCAACATCTCTGTTTCGTTCGTTTCTGCACCCATACCTAACCAATATCGAGGGTATCACGCCGGTCGCACAGCGTGTTTGGGGGTATAATCCATGGACAATATGTTCGAGGGACTCGATCGTTCGCGGAACGTTGGTTGATCTAGACGACGTGTCGGTCAGGAAACGGCGCAACAGGACAACAAATCGACTCACCGAAAATACGCCTGATGATCGTTCAGAAGCGACGTGGGAAGAAATCCGAGCCTATGCGGGTCAACCAACGCAGCACGACAGATCACAACGAGTTTCCGCTTACCTGTCAACATAGAGCTGTCGCAACGCAACACCAAAGTTGTACGTGGACTAGAGACCGTTTGAGAAAACCGTTCGAGCGTATTCACGGATACGCAAAACAAAAGCAGTTGTACCTTCTTGCCAACGTCCGTCAAATCACCCAAAAGACTGTCATATGACCAACGTCAAAACCACTGCACTCTTGACTGCAAACATGTGGCGCACCATAAATTCGCTACAGTCCTCCCGTCCGACATCTCTGTTCCCCTTTTGAACCACACGCCATCGGTCGTCATCGAATTGACTGTTTCGCTGAACCGTCTCGCCACAGAACACATCTGCCAGTGTGCAGGAATGGACGCAGGTGGATCCGCCATGCGGGTCTTCACTGGGGTTCGCTCGCCTGGACGATAAACGCGAGTCGGTAAGCAGGTGGGAGGGACCAACAACATGAGTCCCGCGACGCACCATGCCTTACGTAGATGTGGACCTGCTCAAGCTCGAGTTCTGGAGGTGCTTTGGGGTATCCTTGGACGTCTAATGGCTCTTCTGCCAGCTTGCGTGCAGTGTGGGAGGCGTGACTGCTTGGCACGGACCAACGGAAAGAACGCTCACCAAGCCCGTGCCCACGCGACCACTTGTTCTGCCTTCCACCATGGTTGTCTGTTATCAAAGGTTGCCGACTCCGATGACAGTTTCAAGTTTCAACTTGAAGCGTCGGCAATGGGGTAGCCTCAAGCTAAACAACGTCGTAGTGACGCATGGCCAGACTTTGCACGGCGTGAAAATTTGGGTCAGTTGTTCACACCATCATGGGAAGTTGGGACCAACCTTTGGCAACGGTCTGCACAATTCTCTAATCAAACGACAAACGACATTTTATACATTCTCTTTGTTACCAAACGCTAGACAAGGTATAAGGATACAGCGGTAACCGCCCCGACTCTGTCTGCCTAGGGTTTGATCGCAATCTTCAATGCCCCTCGACTGCTCATCTTGTCGAGTGCGTTCTGGTATTCCTCCAACTTATAGATATCCGTTACCATTCCCTTCACCCTAATTTTCCCACTGTCAAGGTATGCCACAGCTCGAGGGAAGCAATACGTTTGCGAGAAGGATCCGATGATCTGTAGCGACAAGGATAAGGACCAACGATTCAAAGCGTGATCAATGCAACCAACCCTGATCTCGTCACCAAAAATCTTGGACGGGGGCCAGTGTACAAGGGCCTTGTTTTCGTACACGCCGTATATCATCAATGTTCCACCCCTGCGCACATAGTTGATGGATTCATTCGCAAGCTTCTCCACGCCCGTGGCCTCCACAACGATATCGAATCCATACGGGTTTTCAGCTTTCAGCTTCGCCCACTGTGGGTCTGGGTTCTGGCGGTCGAGTTCGACGTACTCGTCACCGGCTTCGAGCTGCTTGGCGATGTCCATCTTGATGCCCTTGTTGGCCGCAATAACGATTCGTGATGCGCCATTCAGTTTCAAGAGTTGGGCCAATATGAGGCCCGTCGGACCAGCGCCAAGAAGGAGGACCTCGACGCCAACTGGCGGGTTGAGCTTGTCGAGACCATGGATAGCGCAGGCTGCGGGCTCCAAGAGGGTTGCCTCTTCATCAGTGAGGTTCTTGATTTTGTAGAGTTTCTTTTGCTGACTACACCGCAAGTAAGCATCTCGTGATTCAACGCGGCGGTACGTGATAACTTACTACGCGATGTACTCAGCAAATCCGCCATCCATTGTGACGCCCCGTGCATTGAAATCCTCGCACAAGAGGGATTGGCCACGCCGACAATAGAAACAATGTTCACACTCCGCGCGACCAAGTCAATACCTCGTCTTCATCTTTGGGGAGCATGTCACTCACGGTAACACTAACGTCGGCGACGCATCGGTCTCCAATTTCAAACCCTTTGACATTTTTACCCATCTCTACGACCGTTCCAATGGCTTCGTGGCCAGGGATCAGCTATTATGGTATAAGATAAGGGAGTTAATAAACGCCACTGATTTGAAAGGGAGCTTTACTGGAAACTTGGAGATGAATTCGCCATCGTGGATGTGTGCGTCAGTACCGCATACACCTATATAATCAATCTTGTCGGTCAGCGCTGTCTACTTGACCCGTAGA
This sequence comes from Xanthoconium separans, assembly GCA_038088675.1. Classification (NCBI taxonomy): domain Eukaryota; kingdom Fungi; phylum Basidiomycota; class Agaricomycetes; order Boletales; family Boletaceae; genus Xanthoconium; species Xanthoconium separans. Next base: position 8,013 of record JBBPJL010000887.1, on the reverse strand, counting down.
ATCCCGACTGACCACAACACGTCACTGCAGAACTAGGTCAATACGACGATCTTATCGCGCGCGAATAAAATAACCTTTGAGGAGAACGTCATCATCGCCGACCTGGGGTATCGGGACCTCCCTTATCTCGAAGTGCTGTGGCTAGATAACATCCCCAGATCAGACGTAAGGCGAATTGGAAGTTGAGCGGGGGTGACCTGGGAGTACCATAATGCTCTCATGGTGCCTTCGGGCATGTTGGGGACGGCGTGGTGATCAAGGGGAGAGGGAAAGAGTTGTCAATGCCTTCGCGACCCACACGGCTCCATTTTATACTGGAATTTCTTTTCAAAAAATCTGTCAAAACGGCCGTTTTGGAATGTCACCCCAAGGTACATGACGTCATACCCTTATATTCCCACGTGGTGGCGTTGTTCCCCTCATGATACCATCACTTCCATGCTTGGATAAACACAAGGCTGGCAGCATTTTGAATAACCATCAGACTGCAGTCGGAGCTGCTTGGTTTGATGGCCGATTCGCTGCTTGACTCTGAATCCTTTCGGACAATTGTGAGGTGGGCCACCGGTAACCCGGGGACTCGATCGCGTAAGTCGCACCCTCATGTCGGGTGTTTGAGAGAGTTTCATACCCGCCAGCGTTTCCATTTTCAGCGATACGGCAGATACTGCCGCTTCCTTGTCGTCGTGCGCGATTGGGCTTTTTTATCTACATGGCTGTTGTCTACTCTCTCTCCGACTTGATGACAGACAGAACTAGTCCAAGTGTGTGGTACAGGTCCAATCATCGCAACTTCACATCGATATACCCTTCATGGCATCACTCGTGCTTCCGCTCCACGGATCACCGGCTCCATTGGAAATAATCGCAGGCATCGTACGTACTTGAGGAACTCCCTGGGAGTGAACAGCTCCATCATTTACTTTGAAAGAATTCATCACCTTTGCACCAAATACATCTCTTTCAACTGCATATACATACTTCTGCGCATGTATGTACAAGTTTCCAATCACTTGGCCAACCAATCTATCACAAACAGTGAGGCTGCCTGAATCATGCTTGGGGTACATTCATGCCCAGCATTCTCCTCTACTAGCACCTTTTTCACACCATCACCGACCTCGAGTCCCTCGACAAACTCCTGGCTTCCGGTCCAAGGCACCAGTTTGTCCTTGGCGCCTGATAACACGAGTATCCTCTTACCCAAGAAGGGATTGGTAACATCGTTCTCCCGATATGCAAAGCTAGCGGGATCGTATGCGTCTACATATGCTTTCAAGTGGAGTGGGTAGTGGGGGGCTTCAAAGGGGACTCCAAAGAATCGAGCACGTCGCGACATGAGTTTGGTATAATCTGGACATCCGATGATAGGAATGGCGAGCTGAATGCGAGGTTCTGGGCGGCTTGAGGGGGAAGTTACATGCAAAGGATCACGTTCGTACCGCGGGTAAGGGCGATCCACGTGGTGTGGCCACCCAGACTGATGCCAGCCACTCCCCATTCGACGATGTTCCGCTCGACCTGAGGATATATATATGCAGGAATATGGTCGATCAAGAACGTCAAGTCATGCGCTGTCCCAGCTGACCGATCGCAAGTTAGCATGAGGGTGAAAGGTTGGTCCAAGTACACGTACTCTGAATGGTGTACATGTCCACCCTAAAACGAACCACGCTCGTCAGTATCAGGAGATTCGAAGATCGGTGAGTGCGACATGACTGACGCATGGTAGGGGTTGTTCCTGGCAGGGTCCTTATGCCATCCTTCGTTGCGCAAGGGGTCTACGAGACGTTTTCCATGATTTCGGTGATCCTGAATGCCTTCAAGTCAGTGATGCCCGGCCAGTGATGAGCTTCATCGTGGGGTACTTGCATATGCGATGATGATCAAGTCCCTTTTCTTAATGACGCCAGGCGCGTAAGTGGCTTCGAGGATGGATTTCGCGACGGGTACGACGGTTTCTGCAGAATGTGTACGACCATGTAGCAGGAACAGGGCATGAACAGGTAAGCTGGAGTCGGAGCCATCGCGGTGGCTGTGGACGTCGACCGCTATGCCGCCGACGAAGAGCTTGTTGACGACGACAGACTCGGTCATGGTGGTGGGATGAGACTCGTAAACTCACACAAACTCGAATATTAATACTTCGGGCCCGACACTGGAATAGCATGGGGTCGTGATGAGAGGCATCGTACACAATTAGTATCGGTCAGCACGTGGTCACGATGGTAGCTATCTAGCCATCGAAATGGAGAGTCAAAGTAAGTTCTTGCCAGTAAGTATAAGTTGGAATGACTTGCATAATCCAAGTTGGGTCCTTCAAGTTACTTCGTCCGAACAGCCGTCGGCTACCCCTTCTTTGAGTTCCTTTCAGTTGTGTTTGCTAATAGCGAAACAGCATCACGCCAAGTCAAAGGTGACTGGCCTTGCTGAGAACCCATCAACGTCGTTTGGACCTGCACACGTTAGCGAGGGCACTCTAGCCTGATGCAGGAACAAGGGTGACGGGGATTTAACCTTCGACTTGAAGTATGACCTGTTGCCACGTCAGTGTCAACCAATGCTCGGATTTGCAGTGAGCTTCAAGCCTACTACCTGTTGCCATTGGGACTGGCCATGAAGTCTCCCTTCTCTGCAGGAGGACAGAACGCTACTCAGTCATGGTGTTCGTGAGTGTCCGCGTCCGCTTCTTTCTCAGCTTCATGGTTTGCCTCACTGTTTCAGTGTCGGGGATCTGCGCTCGCACAAACAAGTAAATTTTACCTCGTGTTCATACTTGGCGGACTTATGCACACCCACACACTGCTTCTGGGGTTTCACCTTTACCTCCCTGGCCCCACCATGATCGCAAGGCGCAGCCGTACCCAGGGCTTCATTGGTTCCTAAATCCAGGGAACTCGCCTGGACCAACTAGTGCCCACATCAGGCACATTAGGATTCCCACAGGATGCATGATATGACGGTATGCTCGCATACCTCGTGTCAGTCCCTAGGCCAATTTTACCGATCTGCGCCGCATACACAGCACCCATGGGGTGTATAAAGCCTACACGGTTCACCCTTGCACTCTTTCCATCAATCCTTCCTACTCCTCTATCGCATGAGCTTCTTTGCTGGCAGAAACCGCATTCAGAGGCGGCAAACCGCTGCTTCCACCACATCCTCAGCAACGGGGAGACTGTCCCCTCCAGACGATAACTGGGAGACACTCGACCTCTCCTCATCTGAATATGCGCGCAGGCGCAGGGAGTTGATGCAGCTCATCAACGACTTGAGATCATTGGGGTGAGTTATAGACCAATCGTAGTTGCTCTCCATGAACTCGTTTCCCCAGTGCAGAGGCATTGATCGATCTTCCTTCTATTGTCGTTATCGGTGGCCAGTCCGGTGAGTATCGACATTGCGCGAGTTGGATTCAGCGTCGACTCACTCTTTGTCAGCCGGTAAGAGCTCTTTGGTGGAAGCCGTCAGTGGGGTGCGTAGGAACGAATGTTTATTGAGTCGTAGCTTGCCTGACAGTTATTAGATCAATGTTCCACGAGACAGTGGGACTTGCACTCGGTGGGCCCAAATCCATCTTACTTTGTCATTGTCCTGATCTTCCCTAGATGTCCCATGGAATGCACCATGTACAGTAACGTAACGACTTGGTCTTGCAAGATCAAACTTCGCTTTGATTACGATTCGTCGGGACGTACTGTTGCCAACCGGCAGACGGAGATACCGTTCGGACCCACCATCACCGACAGGAAAGACGTAGAGATCTGGCTGCGTCGTGCGCAAGTAGCTATTCTCAATCCGAACACTCCGCCTGCAAGCTTCCATAATAAGAGTATACAAGAATTGAAAAACCTGACCTCAACCAATTCACTCAAGTTTTCACAAAACGTGGTCTCCGTTTCTATAGAGGATCCTACCGCCACCGACTTATCCTTTGTGGACTTGCCTGGTAAGCACTATATTATCATGTAAACCTGTGCTGATAGTCTTGTAGGGTTAATACAAAATGAGGACGAAGAGGTGGTTCGACTGGTGCGAGAACTCACCGAATCTTATATCAAGCGATCGAATACGATCATCTTAACAACGATACCGATGAGCGGTACGTTGTAAAGCACCCGTCATTCTTGATTGTTACATATCCCCCATCAGACGACATTCAGAACCAGCAATCAGTAATGCTGGCAAAGCATGCCGATCCAGAAGGAGAGCGCACCATAGGTTTGTCCATGTTTGATGAGCAGTCCTTGTCTCTCATGCGCATCTCTCATAGGGATCCTCACGAAACCCGATACACTTGGAGATGGTGCCGTCGATTCCAAAATGCGTTGGATCGATGTCATCGAGGGACGCAGTGATATGTTGAGGCACGGGTACTATTGTGTACGCCTCCCGGACGAGACCCAACGGAAGCAGGGTCTCTCGAGGTCGGACCTCCAGCGCATCGTAGCAGAATACTTCGACAAGACTTCGCCGTGGAGCGAAGTTGCTGACCGCGGGCGTTTCGGCATTCCAGCATTTGTAAAGGACATCAGCGTCTTGCTGGTCAGCCATATCAACAGAGTGTAAGTTGCTCCATGGTACGCTTCGTTTTTACTCCGAGCTCAACCATCGCGCAGCATACCACAGCTCAGACAGGATGTCGAGCGGTTGCTCGATGCTTGCTTGAAGGAGATCGATACTTTACCCCCACCCATGGACGTCGACCCACAAACTGAAGTCCTCGTGAGAGTCGGCGCGTTCTGTGGAGCCTTCAAAGATGTCGTCTCGGGTGCAAGCTCAGACAAGACCCTTGCGCAGCGCAATCGTGCGCTCTACACCATTTTTGCTCGAGAGATTCGAGGAACGTCTCCGGACTTTCGTCCATTTGAACAGCCCACACAGTACACGCAAATCGACGTGCTTGATTCTGAAGATTCTGAAGAATGTTCTCAGGTCAGGAACAGCCAAGTAAAGATCATGGGTGTCTTGGAAGTGCGCAAAACCATCACCGAGTGCGTCTCGTATCCCCCTTTTGTTTGTTTGTTGTGTTTGCTCAAGTACGATACAGGTCGACTGCTTGGGAGCTTCCCGGTAATATTCCATACGCGGCCAAGACCACTCTTATCAACGAATTTACGGAGTTGTGGTCTGCGCCTGCAGAAAAGTGCATGTCATCCATAAACGACGTGCTCGATGATGTTATCCAGCAACTTACCAAATCCCATTTTGGCCGATTCAAAGTCCTCCAGGGTATCATCTTGTACGTCGTTGATGCCATCGTCGCGAGGACTTTCAAGTAACGTAGATGGTCTTGTTGTGTAGGGATCTCATCCGCCCCGACGTCGAAGATTGCAAGACTAGAGCGCTCAAAGCGCTCAAAGAAACGCTAAAACTCGAGAAAACTCCAATCTATACGTCAAACCCAAAAGATTTTCATGATCTTCGTCAAAGGTGGTTGAATAAGTATCGGAGAGCTCGCCAAAACCCTAGTTTATATTTTATCCAACCAGCCAGGCGAAGCGACAGTCCAGTATATGCACACCCAGTCATACGAAGCGACAGCCCAGTATACGCACAACCAACCAGGGCAATCAACCGATCAGCATACCGTGACGCACCGGCCACCAGCTATGTGGCTAATCCGATTTCACCAGAAATACAGGCCCTGAACTATCTGGCTGAGGCCGGCTATAAGGGTCTTACTGTGGAAGACTTGGCTTGTCTATATCCCAAAGACCAATTCGAAGACGAGTTGGTAGTCATGGCAGATGTGCGCGCATACTTTACCATGGCATATAAGGTACGACACAACACGTTCACGACACACGCTCGATGAGAGACTAACACGACAGTCGTACAGCGCGTCATTGATACCGTTCCTCTAATGATTCACCAGTCGCTGCATCTGGCCTTGGCAGAGAGGTCATCAGTCAACCTATTGCAGCGTCTCATGGCCGATTCGATGTCGACGGGCAACCCCGCGGATCGTATGAGGGAGTTGGTGAGCGAGGATCCAGCTGTTGAGGCCAGGCGGTCCGCGCTGGAAGCCAAGCGGGTCCGACTCCAGGAGATGAAGAGAAAACTTGCCAGCTTCGCTGCCTGATCAAGTGGTGTAGATTGTGATGTCTTTCGTGCATTTCGACGATCCCAAGTATAGTCAACCTGATTCCGGTCCCTCCACTTACCTGTAGAGTTGTCTTTTAACAGAAGAAATGCGAGTACGTAGCAACGTTTGAACCTCAAGCAAGTGGCACCGAGTCTGACAATCTGTGTATGGACTTCATATACATTTCATGGGTTCTCTATATATCATGATGATCCAAATCTCGCCGTTTGAGATTACCGGCGCTGTTAGGTCAGTCGTGTTACTCGCCTCAAGAGCCTCCCGTGCTTGTAAGATAAGCGGGTAACACTCGGACAAGCTGCCGATTAGATGGCCGAGTGTGTCAACCATCTGACCATCGCGGCAGTGCGTCATGCCGAGTAAAGGTTATGTACAACTGGAGTACAGTACATACACTGATCATTTGGGCTTGTTCAAGTTCTTCGGGCGTGTGGCGTCAAGTTAGTAGTTAGTTGCGCCGCCATCACAGCCGTCGACTACCCTTTGCTTTCAGGAGCTCAGCCTGGGTGTTGTTTGCCGATAGCGAAACACAGCACTGTGCCAAGTCAGAGGTAGCTGGCTTTGCTGAGAACGCAACATCTTTTGGACCTGCAGCACAGGTTAGCGACTCGGAGGGTAAGCATCCTTCAAGGTTCAAGGTTCAAGGTTCAAGTCAAGTATGACCCGTTGCCACGTCGTTGTCACACCCAATGCTCAGCATGTTCCTCAAATATACTTTTGAAAGATTGTCGGTAAGCCTCCTGAATCTGTACTGAAGATTCAGAGCTAAGTACATACATGGATTTGCGGCCTGAGTGAGCATGTCCCCATTCGGATGACCGTCTATGAAGTCTTCTCTGCAAGAGGACAAAATGCTACTCAGTGTTCGCGAGTATCTAGGTATGCTTCTTTTCTGCGAATATACTCAGCTACATGGTTTGCCTCACCGTAGAAGTGTCGGGGATCTGCGCTCGCACAAACAGGTAAAATTTGCCTCGTGTTAATACTTGGTGGACTTATACTTTCCAATTCGCATCCACACACTGCTTCTCGAGTTTCACCCTTCCTACTATGATCGCAAGGCGCAGCAGTACCCAGCGCTTCGTTCGTTCCTAAATCCTCAAAGAATGACGGTATGTTCGCATACTCGTGTCTAGTCCCTAGGCCAAGTTTACCGCTCTGCACCGCATATATAGCACCTACGGGGAGTATAAAGCCTACACGGTGCACCCCCTTGCGCTCCTTCCATCATATCGTCTTACTCCTCTATCGTATGAGCTTCCTTGCTGGTAAAAAGCGCACTCAGAGGCGGCAAACCGCTGCTTCCGTCACATCCTCAGCAACGGGGAGACTGTCCCCTCCAAACGATAACTGGGAGACACTCGACCTCTCCTCATCCGAATATGCACGCAGGCGCAGGGAGTTGATGCAACTCATCAATGATTTGAGATCATTGGGGTAAGTTATAGACCAATCGTAGTTTCTCTCCATGAACTCGCTCCCCCAGTGCAGAGACATTGATCGATCTTCCTTCTATTGTCGTTATCGGTGGCCAGTCCGGTGAGTATTGACATTGCGCGAGTTGGATTCAGCGTCGACTTACTGACTCTGTCAGCCGGTAAGAGCTCTTTCGTGGAAGCCGTCAGTGGGGTAGGTAGGAACGAATGTTTATTGAGTCGTAGCTTGCCTGACAATTCTTACTAGATCAATGTTCCACGAGACAGTGGGACTTGCACTCGGTGGGCCCAAGTCCATCTTACTTTGTCATTGTCCTGATCTTCCCTAGATGTCCCATGGAGTGTACCATGTACAGTAATGCGACCACTTGGTCTTGCAAGATCAAACTTCGCTTTGATTACGATCCGTTGGGACGTGCTATTGAGCACCGGAAGACGGATATACCATTCGGACCCACCATTACTGACAAG
>JBBPJL010000886.1:0-12695 GCA_038088675.1 Xanthoconium separans | reverse complement strand
GTACACACTCTATCCCTTCTGGTCCGCAGTATACCCAGACATTAGTATATAATCTCGTAGATACTCTCACTGTATTCCTCAGTCTGATTATCAACTTGATTAGTACCTCCTCTTCTTGTCTGCATCACCCTCACCCTCTCACATCATTCCTCCCTCTTTCAAAATACTAGGATACAGGACAGGCAAGGGCGTGATGCATAAGTCCTGCACCAATGTCCTAATCTGCTCCAATGTCTGATGCACAACTCTGATGTTATGTAACTCCGATGTTCCCATGCCTTTGGACTTCTGTCCAGACTTGAGGTGGAGGATCCAGCTATTGACAATAAGGGACACCATAACAATCTTGATTTCTGAGCACACACTGCAAAAAGGAGAGCATACATATGTACCATGATGTACAGCAAGGTTACATTCATCACAAAACAGGATTGCATTACTATTCTCTCCTTCCAAGTCATTGCATATAGCACAGGTGGAATCTTCTGAGGGCATGGCATAGCCAGATTTGGGAATGTTCTTGGTCTGTGATAGCATGAGGGGATGACATCAGGTACAACATGTATGTATGACATACCAAGTCAAATACTAAATGATCCATGATGACTTCAGACATCTCATATACAACTGGTTTGATTTGATCCTTCTTGCATTCAACATTGATAGCATCAAGCCATTCCTCATCTGCAGGTCAGGTAAACAAGTTTATATGCCACAAAGAATACATTTCAAACCTTGCTTGTCCATGTCATACCCAACTTTGACAAAACCCTTCTCTAATGGCTAAAACAGCACAATCCTGAGAAATAAACATCATGCATCTCATAGATTGGTGCTGATGGGGATGGTATTGTCCTGCATGGTGTCACTGTACATACTATCTGAATCACAAAAAATCCAAAACTGTGATAAATGTCAGCATGGTCAACATGCCCATATCACTAAAACTTATGTTCCTTGCTATGCACTTGTGGCACCAGGTTAGAGAGCAAGTAAGAGAACATGAAAGAAAGGACATTTACATAATGTTTGATGGCAAGGGTGGTCATGTCATTGTTTTTGTGGAAAGGATTGTAGCAGTTTCCACCCAGCCTTCATCTTCATTGTCTGGCCATTAGAGAAGGGGGTATCTATGGCTGTGCCAGGGGGTGTTATTGACATGGTCTTGTTGGTGGACATGTCACCAAGGGTGACATGAGTATTGGTACTGAAGTGAGGCATGGTCCCATCAGCCAGGCTGACCCAGACAACATTCAGTGATCAGAGGGTTTTGAGAGGGCAGGCAACAGAGTTGAAAAGTATTCCCTCCAAGGGGCACCTGAAACCCCTGTGTTAGTGTTGTGAGGTACTTCATTATGAGCAGCAATGGCATGAAGACACATCAGTGCCTAAGGAACACACATTAGTGAGGATATGCAGTCATTGTCTGATGTACAAAGAAATGCCTTCTTCACCATGACCTGCTGACACTTTAGCCACAAAGGAGGTATGATAGAAGGGGGAAGATGAGAGTCACAACATGGATTAGGTGATTAGAGGAACAAACATGCACACTAACATTGATATCTACACTTGGTGGATTGCATGATGAGTTACATGTTTTCACAGGGTAACCTCAGTAGCACAAGACAGGCAAAAGAAAACTAGGTCAACAACTGGACCCATGTGAAGCAGAAATATATGATCTGTGTGGCACCAGGGGTAGTGCCAAGGGGTGAAATGCCCAAAGCAGAAAGGCAGCCAGTTAATGTGAGGGTGGTCATGCTCAACACAAAGCCTTGTATTGAACTCTCTGGATGTGAGACATTTTTACTCAGGATGGGATTGAGAAGCACACGAGAACACAGAGGTCCCAAGCAAGTGAACAGAGAGCATCCAAGTCTGAGTTGCTAGACCTGTGAGCATCAAAGTAAGCGATGCAGATGACTATGTGAGGGCTGGGGGACAGGGTGAAGAAATAGGGGATCAGGGACACAAGACTGCTGCTGCAAGGATTGGCTGGTGAAGATGGTGGCAACAACCATACAAACTGCAGGTGATCACATGTAGCACACTGGATTAGGTAAGCTTTTCTTCCCTTACCCTTAACCACTACCATTGACCCCAGGTTCTACATAATACTTACATATATTGCATTGTCTAACTCACTCAGGAATCATACTGATGGCACTTCTCTGTCCTACTTGGTTGCTAGTATGTAGTTTCACACAGGTTATGCTTCTCTGACTGACAAGACTCAAATCTGACACTGTGCTTGCATCATCCTCAATGCAAAGAAGCACACCACAGCTCAACTATGATGGTAACTGTGTCATTTCCACTATCATGCCAGTGCTTCTCTAACCTAGGACAGGATCCCAGTGATGTTGTCAGATCCAAGACATTGTTCAGGAAATTGTGCAAGTTGTTCAAGCAAACTCACCCATTGAAGAAACTGCCCCAGTCCTTGGTTCTGACCTCATCAATCATCCATGTTGTGTTAGTACAGCTTTCCAATGGTGCCTGATCTATGAAGCAGATGCACCTGGCTAGGGTTGGGTTCTCATAGTAATGTCACACCTCACATATCAACATGTCAAAAAAGAATGGGGAATTGAGAGAAGGGACTTCATGTTGCAAGCAACAAAGTCAAGTAGTGAGGTCAGAGGAGAGTCAAAGACTCAAGCAGAGTTGAGGAGTAAACTAAGTTGATATTTAAACTGAGGGCCGAAGGTACAGAGTACAGAGGTCTAAATACTCGGGGAACTGAATAGAGTACATTCAGGGTTATGACAAACAATATTAGTAAGTACACAAGGTTAAGAATGTATGGTTATTGAAAGGCCAGAGCTGTGCTCAGGGTTGCACTTTGTTAAGGCAGTGCAACAATAGGTGGGACACAGATTAGTTATGAGAATATAGTATGTACTAGTATGAAAGAAGGGGAGAGAAGATAATACTTGAAGGTAAAACTCTGAGCAGAGTAACAAAAGTCTGAAGGTGTGGAGACGGAGTTAGGTGTGGGGTAATGGGGCTTTGAGGCTTAGGGTTCATGAAATGACCAAACAACCAGTTAGAGTTAGTTGTATCAGGTCACTAATCACTAGGCTTACGGCTTACAGTAAGAGGAGACTATGAGTCCATAGTCGGTTGTGAGGGAAAACACAAGAGGATGAGACTGAGGTCCTCCTGCCCTGCTTTGGGGCTTTATATACTGTGGGTACATGCACACAGACCAACTACTGTGTATAGTAATTACTATGTTGGGCTGCACAGCCTTGATAAGAGCAACTATTGCTATTGAATGGAAGTCATCATGAGTCATCGCAAGATAAGAGTGAATAACGCCATTGGACAATAGTCATGGTGTGTCACTTGGTGTCAATAGGAATCAGTATGAGTCAACATGAGTCATAGATAAGGCAGACAGGGGCTTATCCTTATGTGGCGTGGAAGTGAAGAGCAGAAAGAGAAAGGAAAAAGAGCGATCACAACAGTTCAGGGTTGGAGTTAGAGATTTTCTGAGATATCACAATGACCCATTCCAACAGAAATCTGATCCAGTCCCAAACCCAATCCTTAGCCACCTTTCTTTTTGCATGCATTGTCCTCTCTGGACCACTTGTGCTCTGATCAAATGGTCATGTAGCAACTTTGCCATTCTGGTGTGATGGCAATGGTATGAAGTGTAGCTGAGAAGGCTAAGTCAAAACCCACTCTACCCCCTGAATGTTACACTTGATAGGAGTATAGCCCAGTCAAGGGTCAAGGGATCTGTGCCCACTACACCAGATAGTTTGAGAGGTCAAGAGCAAAGCATCCACTCAACAAGTAGGACAGAGACTTAGGGAGATGAGAGCAGAGGAGAAATCAAGTGTTATCACTGGGAGTCCAAGCTGATGAGATAGTGAGGGGATACCAGGGGTTTATATAGTATTATAGGATTCTATGACTAAGTGGAAGTGGAAAGCCATAGAATATCATAGAACAGTCATGTGACTCTGAGTCAGCATGGGTAAGAACTGTGCTATCAACAGATGCAACAGGATGGAAGGTTCTAGAAGTATGGAGGGAAAACAATGATGTGGCAAGTGGTAAAAGGTACTGGATCATGGAGGGATGAGTCATCATTAGAGAAAGGAAAGATGAGTCCAAGTACATGTGAGAAAAGAGAAAAGAAGTAAGAAAACATTACATTACCCCTGTGCTAGGGTTGAAGTTACTACAAAGACTTCAGTAGAAGCCTCTGATGAAAGGGTCAGGGGAACTGGTGATGGTGGCATTGAAGATGTCATTGTAATTGGTATCATAGCCATGGGGAATTGATCATTCCCTAGCATAGGGATGAGTTGGCAGGGGTGGACTGGGTCCACAATGATGACAAGGATTAACAGCAGGTATGACACCTGAGACAGGACCAAATATGTGGACAAGACATATTATGTAATTACTGTGAAACAAATTGAACCTAGGGATTCAGATATGGTGCAAGTCATACATGTCAAAGATTTATGATAACATATTACACTATTGCATGACTACATTTCTTGCTAATCCATTTCTAGACATCTGGGCCATTAATAGGGAAAATTAGGTGAGGAATATTGTAAATTATATATTTGTACCACTTGCAAAACTTGATATTGACTATGATGGTGAAAAATATTATATGCACTCTGTTCAATATGACATGCAGACATGTTGGACATCAAATTTTATCTATTAACCTACCACATATACCACCTATGTTGAGATACATACAAGAACTATTTACATCAAAAATGACCAAGCTAATATTCAGATACAAATTCTACATATGTTTCCAAAAATGTAGTATTACCCCACTCAGTGGGCCACTGATCTTACCAGCAGCTGGGACCCCAAGTGACTCACTAAGACATGAAAATGCTGCAATGTTGCTAACTATAGCATGAAGCGCCAGGAGGATCAGATTGCATGCTAGCCCAAGTAGAGCAACAGCAAATAATGTGCTGGTGATATCAGCAACAGGCTTTAACCACCTCCTGTATGAACCCTAATACCGTCAGTTTTGAACTGAACATTTCACAAGTGTACACTTCGTACATACCTGTAGAACAGTGGAGTGTTAAGTTTGTTGGAAGTGCATGTGTTTCCAACACACTGGGTAATTGTGGGAATGGATATGTTTCTGATATAGTTTGAGACCAGGAAACAATACAAAGAAATGGCAACATACAACCATGGTCGTGAAGTGAAGGAGGATGTCTGAAAGGCAGTGATTAGTTTAACTTCTCAGGTGGGGGTTTATGTCCTGATCCAAAACAATTAGCAATCCTACAGTGGAAACAAAAGCGGTATCCATACAAAAGTGGTATCCATACAAGAAAAATACAAGGCGGTACAAGGTGGTGAGCCAAAGGAGGTACAAGGGCTAAGCTAGTACAAGGACCAGAGTATGGAGTAGAGAGAGCAATATGCAAAATAAAGGTGGTATACAAGCCTATCGGATACAAGGGGTTAAATCATTATAAGTATCAGAGTTGAAAACTGTTATGGATTTACAATTCACTGACAGTACCACTGGATCAGACCACTTCATTCTTTTTCTTCACCTTTCCTTGATGGACAGGGACACTGTTACCTCAAGGCTCTGGCAGAAGCCTTACCTTTCATGACAGTACTCAGGGAGTACTACCAACATTGTCATCCACACCTATGGACATCAGGAGTCACCATACTCTCACTTATGGCCAAACTCTTGTGCTCTAGAACATCTCGGTCATAGATGGTCTAGCATAACTCTTTCTAAAGATGGATACCCACTCTCCTAGTCAACCTCTGAGCACTCCGCCTTCCCCTCATTATCCCACTCCTTGCCAGATGTAGGAGTACAACTTATCACAACCTGGGCTGTTCCTACAGCCACTGTACAAGCTGTATAGAACCCCTTGTCCGCATATAGCACTAGATGTGCTCTTGATCATCTGGTAATCCTCATTGCCCCCAGACAGCGGATCTCCATTTGATCCTGCCTCAGTTTCTGATGGGATCCTGTTCCTGATCTCCCATCACATGTAGGCCCAATGGACTCTATAGCCATATATGGCATGTTTCACTCTTTGATCCTTCAATCCTGTTGATCCTCTTCTGATCTTCATGACAGTGGGACTCCTCTTTGATCCCTTCGCTCCTTTCCAATGTGGGAAGCTTGTTTGATTCTTCATGGATCACCCTTTGTCCTGATGGTCTGTGCACCATCAGTTCACAGTATATATTGAGTTACCTTTGTTCAGTGGTAGCTCTAAGCTAGTTCTACTCCAGAATACTTGTCTGTATTCCTACTACAACCCTGTGTTGCCCTCTGCTTGCAATCCTATTCTCGCTTACTAGTGCACTGGCAATAGGATCCCTCCTGAATCTTGTCCACTCTCGACATTGCTATCATTTCATGCATCTTTGTCTTTTGGCTCTTCAAGGCATTAGCTTGCAATTGTACCCTCAAGACTCTGTTTCGGTCTTGTATGTCTGTGTTTGACCTCTTCCCTTGCAGGTTGGTACTTCACAGGGCTGGCTGGCTCACAGTACACTAGGTTGTATCACTGCTCACTTCACCTTGACTTACTTTGCTAGGGCATCAGCTCGCAGTAAGCATAACAAAAACCACTGACCCAAGAGATCTGACTCCTTCATGGTACTCTGTTTCTGCTCAACTTGAGTCCTAAGGGGAAGGAGGTCATCAAGAATGACAAACACAGGCACAAGAGCAGCGATCAAACTGATCTTGCTCTTCAGGATATACAAAGCAACAATGTGAGGGCACATAAATTCAGATTTATACACAAGAACACCTAGCTGAATGACAATCCAACAAGTTACTCTCAGTATTAAGGCACATAAATCTGGATTCATTCATGAATTGCACTCATGGCTTTCACAGGATGAATTAACGCACAAAATGTCCCAGGTGTCAATGGAGCCTACACCTGATGAAAATGTGAGTGATCGGAAATGAGCCTAAATATATCAATATGACCATACATCCAATAGCTTGAATTGATTGCTACACAAGGGCATTGCACAGGATGAGAGAGACAGCACAAGAGTTGGCATCCTTAGCGAGAAACATCTTGAAGACATTGAGGGGGTGGACACTACCTTTGCAATGCTAGTCCAAATTGACCATGAGATGCACTGTCACACTCGACAGATATATACCATGGTGGAGGGTTCAAATAGAGCAGGTGTGCAGGAGGAGATCTGACTATACTTGGAGGATCAGCTGGGATGGCTTGATGAAAATCTGAACATTGTTGCTCACCTCAACACTGAAAGGGATGAAACTGACAAGCTCCTTCATCAGGAAGTGGAACAGAACAGAAGACAATTGCTCCTGGCTGTCAAAAGCATCATGAAGACACTTGTAGACAGGACAACAGAGGATGCATCACCAAGAGAAACTGCATCCAGCATTGTATATAGATACAGGTGAGCCATTCATAGTGACTGATTGCAGGGTTGCTCACAGGATCCTAGAAACAAAACTTTCCTTTGGTTTCCCCATGCTAATCCACTCATTTTGCTAAGCTTGCTCATTGTCGTCATCCTAAATGTGTTTGGTCATCTGACCTGTCCCTGGAGCAATGCCATGTTAGGACTCTTTGACATCATGGTGAGAACAGCAGTTGGTACCTCTTCTAACCCACATCCTTGTGGCATAGCAACTGGATACATCTCAGAGAGAGAGAGAGAGTACTTGCCACACAACATCTGTTCTGTACATAGGAAGTTTGACCTTGAGCCCATCACACAGACCCATGCTACTTGCATTTGGTGCTCTTGTACTTATCCACCCATTATTACAAAGAAGGCAATAAAGTATCCTGAACGATGCAGCTTCAAGAAGTATTCCAGTAGCAAACCTTGTGGGCAACTTCACATCAAATCTATCAAGTCTGGAGGCAGTTGAATGGTGGTACCAATAAGGCCATTTGTCGTCCAGGACTACAATGACTTTCTAGCAGGTCTGCTGGCTCGACCAGGCATAGAAGGTGCTTTGGAGCCAGGAACTAGATTAAACAATAAGCACCAGCTCTGGGACATCAAGGATGGGACAGGGATCACTGAGATTGTAGGTCCTAGTGGCAAGCTGGCTTACTGAGCAGCATGAGCCTACTATCTCTCAAGAATTGTTATCAAACTGGGAGATTGATGAGATTCAAGCCCACCTGCACATGATCACATGACCATCATCACACTGAGGAGCCCCTTCTAACCTTGGAAATCCTGAACATGAGAAGCTTAAGGCAGAGCAGTGGAGAGGTTCAATTGAATTTGATTTACTGGTGGTCCTTTGGAAAATATGGAGTGGTGCTAAGGATCCAAATGAAGATAGCATGCAACACTTGTGCAGGAAAAAGATGGCACACAGTACGATTCTCCTGGCTATGGTAATACAATGGGGATTGTCCAATGTCACATCTGAAGAGCAGGCACATCAGTACAAGTATCAAATGAGAAGATATTTGGAATCATTCAATGAAGTGTTTCCTGGAATCAAGTGGCAACCAAACCACCATGCAGCATTACATTTGAATGACTTTCTGACCTGTTATGGCCCTCTACATGGCTGGTGGATGTTCCCTTTTGAGAGAATCATAGGTATTCTGCAAAAAACAAAGATGAACCACAAATCAGGTCAGCACTTGCGATATCCATCTGATAGGGAGATTCTTACATGTAGGCTAGGGGAACTGGAGATGACCATGTTGATGACTTTCTGTGTGGCCACCAAAGTGAAAACAATTTTGCAGCAACCTGACACATCCAATCTTGTCAAAAAGTGTATGGGATTCTGCAAGATTGTACTGGTATGGCTAGAGGCATGTCATCTGAAATGGATGTCTTTCGTGTGATCATGGAGAACAGACAGGAGTTCAGTGCCAGTCATGACATCACAGTCACGAAGGTCGACACTGATATCAAAAAGGAATTAGAGAGGCTAGGGGACTATGTGCTGGTCAACACTGAGATTGAAAGATACTCATGTTTCACCACAGCCAGGAAACAGTATGCCACTACCACGGTAACACGAACCAACTGCAATATTTTTTGGGAGGATGCCACAGGACAACTTGGCCCAGGGATTATCAAAACAATCTTTGCAGTGCGAATGGTCAACAATGAGCAAAGGTTTTTTGTTGCAGCAAGAAAGAACTTACCAATCCCCCAGAGTTTTATTGATCCATTCAAAATGTATGCCACTTTGGGGGTGAGCCTGTGGAGAGAAGAATATGCTTCTGAGTTGAGCATTTTTCCAATAATCGGGACCATGTACTGCCATGGTATCAGGTTGCCCTGGGAAGATGGGATACTGGCCCTGAAGCCACTGAATAGGGTGAGTAAAGAGAATAATTGAGGACCCACGCTCACCTTGATGCATGTAGATGGTTGAACTGGAGACTGAGATGTAAAAGTCTGTAGTTCTGTAGTGACACAATGATGAATGTACATTGCATAAGGACTGTGGTTTGCAAATGATGTACTGAAAAGCTGAACGACTTGCCTAAGACCCCTAATTCATGATGGGATGATCCTCCTTCACTAGTAATGACATGATGTATCATATAGTGTGGACTGTTCATGAAAACGAGTGAGTGATGATCCTTGTTGTTATTCATGTTATTTCTTCATTGGGCATCTTGATTGTATCGATCGTTTCAGCCACAATCATCTCTCTGTTGTACTACTCATTGTGTGCTACTAAATTTGCTACTAGTGGAATGGTGAGCAGCATGGAAACTGCTGCAAAAGTGGTGTAGTCAATGGTGGAAAGAGGAACTAGGAGAGGGTGGGAATTTCTTGGTCATATACATATAGTGTCAAGCGATTTCATGCATGTGATCCCACCACTCTACAATTGGCACCAGCTTTTCCCAGTGGAGTGGCAAACACTACAAAACCCTGCCTGGGCATGACCTCCACCTCTTTTCTCTCTCTCCTTATTACCACCACAATTAGAGTAGTACCACCCTGTATCGTAGTAGCAGTATCAGTATCATATCGTAGCTACAGCAATTGATGTTCCTAGGCAATCCCCAACCAGAACGGATCACACAATAAGCCTAAAGACTATCTCAGTCAATCAAATGGGCTGCCATCCCAACACAAAGATGTTCGATCA
The DNA here is from genome assembly GCA_038088675.1 of Xanthoconium separans. Lineage (NCBI taxonomy): Eukaryota > Fungi > Basidiomycota > Agaricomycetes > Boletales > Boletaceae > Xanthoconium > Xanthoconium separans. Next base: position 2,554 of record JBBPJL010000886.1, on the reverse strand, counting down.
TAATCGATTGTGACAAGTGCCATCCTCCAGGCTCACCTTGCCCACTCTGGTGCACCTTGCTTTTTTCTTTTTATTTTGCTCCCTCATTTGTTCTTTTATTTGTTCTTGCAGTTTCGTCCTGATTTTATTGTTTGTCATTCCCACATTGACTCAATTTCAAAGTACATAATATCTGTGGGGTATCAGAAATTTCCAGAGTGTTGCAATGACGTCTGACTCTGCTTGCTATCTTCCATACCAAAGATATCCTCCTCAAACATCAGCCATTCCCCTTACTCCCTGGACAGCAGTTGGAGCAATGTCTGAAAGCTGGATTCTTCAGATCCCATCATTCTATCTTAGGCAATCACCTTGATCTTCCAGTGTCCAGTTTGCACCATAGTACATCAGTAGAATCAGAAGATTTTATGTTTTCCTGGCTTATGGAAGAGTGAGGTTTTTGCTCCTCCAACCCCTCTTGCTATCACTGACCTGTTCTCAAATATAGGGCATGTCTGTTGATGTCGTCCATTACCCAGTAGATTCTCAGACAATCTACAATTTCTCTCAAACCCTCCAGGATGAAATTGAAACTAGAGTAAACAAGGCAATCATATTAGCATTAGCTGATCATGATCTAGTGCTTTTCTTGCAGAGAGATTCACACTCTTGGGAGGTATGTCACTGTGTGTCATAGAGAATATTTCAGAACTGAGCCAATAATAGTCAATCATGCTGACTATCTTGCAATTCCTAGTTGACATCCTGATGAGGTCTTGCTAATTATACCCTTCACTGTGTTGTGTTCACCCAAGCAATCTGATACTATCCCTGGCAGTTGGAACAAACCCATGAACCCTCTATTGTAGCCTCCTACATAGTGTTGTATTGGAATGTTAGCTGTTGTGCATAGTAAAATATCCATGTGCCCGAAAGATAAAGTTTGCGGAATGTCACACGCTGTTGTGTGTGGTAAAATATCCAGAAAGATAAAGTTTGGGACCATTCCAGGATGTTGTAAGACTGTGATACATGGAAAAATAGCCAACATGTCTGCAGGCTCAGGTGTCTGCAAGCTCAGCCCACATTATACAGACGTCAAGTATGGATGTTGTCAGACCAATTGAGGAAACACACAAAGATTTTAATTACAAAGGATCACAGTGTATGCTACAAAGGTGAGAGCTTGACTTTCAGATCTGGATTGCTTGCTGCATCAATAAAGAATTTTCCTATATTTGCAAGATCTGCGCCCGACTGGGTTGTGGAACCTGGGACTAAAGTGAGCACTGTTACACTTGGGAATGACGCCATCCAAGAGGGACAATATTTCTAAAAGTAGCTTAGCTGGTGAATGAAGAACTGTGGTGACACTCACCATGACCTCCTCATCAGTATCTGTAATATTCTAAGCCAGAAGGTGCCACAGGTGCAATGTTCACACTTGGGTAATGCCAATGAAGTGACTGGGATCACCCTAGGGCAAGACTGGTAAATAAATATACCAATTTCTCATATATGAGAAATTACCTGAGCACAGTCCAACACCTTGGAAATCACAGGCATACTATGCTTGATCTTGGTGAACTTGACTGACAGCAAGACTATTGATTCAGTGTGTTCAAGACACAGTAGAAGGGTGGTCAGGTACTCTTGTGGGCCCCATAGGTGATGCAATGAAGGGAGATTGATAGTTGATAGCTTCGAAGGTCGAGTAATCATCCTTTTGAGTTCACCTTGTGGGTGGATTGAGAGGGATTGGATGTGGGGGTGTCATTGCAAAAAAGAGAGGAGCGAGTGCACAGAACAATTGCTATCTAGCTCCAGGCATTCCAGGAAGGGTAAATTTAATGTCTGGAGCAACTTTTCTCAAGTGATGGAAGGGAGACCTGTATCTCTCAATGCTAACTCCTTGAGCGGGGAATGGTGGAGCATCGACATTGTGAAGGGGATGATGGAAGGGGAAAAAACATTGTTGCAGTCAGATGAGAAGCACTGAAGCTGACTCAGTATCACATCTGACTGCTTTGGGAGTAACATAATGGATGGTATAGTGAGGTCTGAGTGTGCAGAGAATGACATCTCCAAGCACCCAGATGCCTTGACAGTGTTATGGAATCCACAGTTTACCAGCAGTACCACCGAACCAAACTTTATTCTTTTCTTCACCTCTCCTTGATGGACAGGGACCATGTCACCTCAAGGCTCTGGCAGAAGCCTTACCATGTAGACCAGTATTCCGGGAGTACACCATCATCGACGTTCACACCTACGGACACCCAGAGTCACCATACTCTCGCTTATGGCCAACCCTTGTTTTCTAGACATCTCAGTCATAGACAGTCTAGCAAGACTTACCCTGAAGATGAACACCCACTCTTAGCTAACCACAAGAGACCTCCATCTTCCCCTCATTATCCCAACTCCTTCTGTGTAGGAGTATGACGCTGACCTGCACGAATATGAATCGTGCGGGTACATAAGGAAAGAATTTATTCTGACCTAAAAGGATGGTCAGAGTAATACTACACTATAGAGCTGGATAGCCCAGCATGAGGGCTAAATCCCCTCAATT
>JBBPJL010000885.1:0-12721 GCA_038088675.1 Xanthoconium separans | reverse complement strand
GAACAATGATGTCGTGGCTCTGCATGGTAATACTCTGATGGAGAATCCACCCACGTCCTTTGTTAGGCAAACTGAGGGTGTGCCCTCCTGCCCACCTGCTCTTCAAACCTACAGTGTGGTTGGGTTTGACACGACCGCTCCTGTCCCCACCTCCGCAAATTCCCCCACAGCCACTCCCGCCTCCACGACCACATCCGCACCCGTTCCTACCCCCATATCCGCCTCAACCCTCGGACAACCATTCACCGCCGCCGTGAATGCTCCCATAGCCACTCCCGCCTCCACGACCACATCCGCACCCGTTCCTACCCCCATTTCCACCTTAACCCTCGGACAACCATTCACCGCCGCCTTGAATGCTCCTGCAGCCACTTCCACTTCTATGGCCACACCCGCTCCTATGCAGACACCCGCTCCTGTGCCAGCACCCTTGCAGACACCCTCTCCTGCGCCAGTACCCTTGCTGACAGCCGCTCCTGTGCTAATGTCTGTGGCGCCCCCCCCCTCTCCCACTTCTGCACAAACTCCCGGGCCCGCACCAAATCTTCCTCTTGCTCCCATGCCCACTGCAGCACAGCCGTCAGCCCACCTTGCCCCCACACCTGTGATCGCACCTGGATCATCGAAGACGGTGAGCCCTTCCATGGAGCAACTGACTACTTCTTCACTTTCGAAGAGGGGGGGCAAACGAGCCTATTTCCAGTCTGCGTCAACCATGGGTGATGGTCCAACATCTCATCCACAACCGGTTGACGCATCCTCTGGTCCTCGTAGGTCTGGCCGTTCGGTGGTTCCTTCCACTCGCAACGCTGTCGCAAATCTGATCGGACCAGACCATGTCGGGACTTCTAAGCGGAGCCGGAGGAATTGAATGCGTTTCAGGTAGTGTACATGTACCAGCACTATCACCGTCGTCTTGCAAATAGAATATATTCTTGTCTCTGCCGAGCAACATGAAAGGAGGACTGAATTACTGCTTGTCATACTGATAATACAAGACTTTGTACAGGGACAGGATTGATAATGCAAGGTCGCTCGTATGGAATGCAGGACGTCCTGTTGCAAGTAATGCAAGGCGATGCAAGGTGATGCAAGGGGTGATGCAAAGTGATGCAAGTTGATGCATTACTTAATCATCAACTGTGCCTGACTACCTTGATTTTTTTCGCCAAGTCTCACAGCGAGGCGTACTACTAATATCTACCAACAAGTGCATAGTGACAACTACAAAGTAGAATTGAAGTAAACTAAGTGGGAGTGCACGACTCACAAAAGCCCAAGAGTGAGAGCAACATAATCTATCAGGACAGGTTGACGTGTCAAATGGGAGTCTGGGACAAAACGGACGGTGAAACACCAACCAAAATACATTTTAAAAAATTTGAACGGGGTACGGCATGATTAGGGGTGTACATGGTGCTGGGCACCATGAGGCGTGATGGGAGCCAGTGGTCGTAGGGATGCGTACGTGACAGGGCAGCATGAGGCATGATAGGAGGCGTAGGCCGGGCTAAATGCGCTGGGACCGGAAGGACCGAAAGTGAGGAAGAGTGGGCCAGGAGCAGAGAATAGTATGAGGCATGATGGGAGGCGCAGGGTGGGACTACAAGTGCTGGGAAGGACCAGAAGTGAGGAAGGTGGGCCAGGAGGAGCAAAGAACAGTATGAGGTGTGACGAGAGCCGGTGGTGAGGGATGCGTACGCGGTGCAGGGCAGTATGAGGCACGATGGGAGCCGTGGGGCTGGATTAAAATCGCTGGGACCAGAGGATGCGAGGAAGGGTGAGCGAGGTAGGTGGCCCCGAGTCGGACAGGAGCAGAGAGGCAAGGGGCATGATGGGAGCAGGACAGCAGGTGGGGGCAAAAGGCAGGACCGATATGACCGGAGCGAACAGATGAGTATAAATATAGTAAGCTATGCAGCGGCTGGATCAGGGATGCATTGACGATCACTGGCGTACCTGAAATTGGGCCTGAACCCCAAGGGGATGGGTGAGCAAAGTAGAAGATTGACGGAAGAACAGAATGGCCGTACGGAACAAGAACCGATCAAGAAGAGAAGCTCTTGCAAGGGCGGAAGAAGCAAAACATCGGACTTCCAAACAGTGCGCGAGCAGTGCACATGTAATGCAGAAATGATGCACGAGTGGTGCACAATACTTGTAACAATCCATGCTGCACAACAGTACATCTTGTTGTTGCAATTAAATCACTGCATTAGAACTACAGGGTGGCCTCGTCAGGTACACAAGTAAATCGAATGCTTGCACACAGGATGGAATTTCCCAACGTTAACGACACAGGATAAAACATACAACAACCCTTGCGAAAAGGGACAATAGAGGAAAAAATTAATCCACAACAGCCCAAGAGTAGTCCGAGTTCGGTTTCGCGGTCAACAAGGACCACGAGCTACAAATCAACATTTCCACTCAAGGGTGGTATGCGCCCAATGTCAGTTCGTCTCCTCCTATGGCAGAGAAAACAACATGGTCAAGATTAAGACATTCCGAGGTTTCGACTGGTTATAGCGCATGTATCCACACGCCATCTTTCGCTCTGTACTCGCTTGGTTCCAGATGCAGAAACAGTCAGAATGCACCATGGTCACTATATGCTGTGACCACCATTATATCCGTGCACCTCTCGAACGCCATGAAATCATGTCCTGCGACGGTCAACCCAAAGTTGACTCGCCTCATACGACCATGCGTGCGCCCCAAAAGGAACGCCAGTCGCCACGATAGAGAGAACTAATCGGGGACGCATCCACCGTGTCCTTCGACCGTCGACTGGGTCGACTCGCATCAATAGATGACGATGCTCGAACTTTGCCCGCTCATGATGAAAGACGCAAGTACGTCCAGTGCGTGATGAGCCTCGTAGCTTTCGAGCTGTCGTGGGTTAAGGAAAGAAAAATGCTGACAGTTCGCTCTCCCTTTTATGCGGTGTCGGCTGTGGATGCGACGGCAGTGTTCAATGCCGCGATGGTATTACTATCTGGGTGCCGTGTATGTACGTACATGTGTCAGACTCAGCAGGGTCCGAGTCATTCTTGGACTTTGAAGTGCTTGAACGTCCTCGTGATGCCTGAAGAAGAAAAACGGGATAGTTCACTCTGCATAGGTTCTGAACGTTCGACGTTGAGTGCAAGGGCCTTAAGATAGGCAGCTCATTTTCTTTTCCATCTGCCACAATGACAGCGATCCCGCCAAGAACTCGTGGGTCTTCTCTGCGGACACATACTACTCGCTCATCGTCTCGTATGTTATCGAGTGTACTTTCTTCGATGCGTGGTCATCCAACGCGCCTTCCACCGACGCCGTAGCATAGGCACGAAGTAAGTCTCACCATCCACTCGTAAACCCGAATTGCTGACGGCAATCCAGTTGTGTTCTGTTTACATTTTGCGCCTACACGCTTACTTCCAAGTAACGAGGACACATCCACATCTCGTGGTGAAGCTAACAACCCCACCCTGGTCTTCTATTTGCAACCACCTTGCAGTCTCTCATACGCGTCACTCAACTCATATTCAAGAATCAACACCACTCGTTCTTTCGTCGTGTTTACCACCCTCACCGGCCAGGCTGTACACTTCTTCGCCACCGTCGACGTCTACATTGTCGGGCCTGTCGTGACATGCTTCGTAAACGTGAGCCTATTCCTTCTCATTCTTCTCGATCAATTATTCTACCCCCCTCGCAGGTTTACGTACTTGTAGGAATCGTAGCGGTATGTGTTCCTCATACTATCATACCTCAACCGTGCTAAAATGAGAGCCATACTTCAGATCTGGTGCCTCTATGTCTTGTATGACAATAATATTTAGATTTCCATCCCCGCAGTATGTCATCTCCGCTAATCGAAGACGCGAATACCCACGCCTGTTCTTTCAGATCCTCTTGTGGATTGCGTTAGTCTGTACGTGACCTTGTCGCTGTTCAACATCCCTTGCCTTACAAACTGCAGGTGACGGCATCTTGTTGATCATCTTCATCACTAAAACATCACCTGTACATCGAACGTTCAATTTCATAGAGCTGGGGGGGTGGGACTTCCTCTCAGCGACCAACCTCTTGTAGCCTGGGCATGATGATCGCCTACATCGTTTTACTTTATGCCTCCACAGGGCCCACGACCGAGATTGCCGTTCGTCTCCTTTCTTTTCTACTGGATTTGATTGTTCTATTCGTTAGATTGCGTCTCAACTCCTCGCAACCGCACGGCATGCAATGCTGAACTCGCAAAAACGCTACCAGTTGGCGAGCAGACAGCAATGGACGCCGCTGAGGAAGAAACACCACCTTTGGACGCCACGGAATCGGAGTCCCCTGCTTAACAATACCGAAAAGTTGTAAGACGAGCGAGGATGACAGCCATTTGATGCTACGAAGACGCAGCCTATAACTGTGATGTTCCTAAGCCGGTTCGGTGGGACGTATTATGGGTTATCTATCGTCACCCGATATTCGACCTTCGCTTGAACGATCAGGCCTTCAGGTGTGGAATATCTGAACCTTTCTAAAAACACACAGAAATTCACCGCACCATTCGAATGGTTTCCCCGAAGAAAATAGTTGCCTTTTTGCCTCGACCTGTCTGATCCCATACCTTTGAGCTAAGCCATATGTTATCAGTGGAAGCCTAGATGAGATTTTCATCTCTGTGCCCAACCTTGACCGAAAGTCAGTTGGTGGGTGCCTCTATTGGTCTTCGGAGATGATCGGCTCGATAGGTCAGTTAGGAGCGGTAGCTAGAAGTCAGCAGGTTGGCACCACTTGCACCACCTTCGATACATAGAACTTACTTGGCTCGTTGGCACCGGATTGACTTTAGATCGCGACGACAGACTCGTCGGTCATGGCTTTCCATGTGGGTGACTCGTCATCTCGTATGTTACCGAGTGCGTTTCTTTGGTGTGTGGTCATCCATTCACTCCAATTGAGTTCCCACTGACAATGCATTTTCAAGTCGTGAAAGTGCGTATCCTTACATAAATACAACACGAGAACCACTGACTACGATCTACCTGTGTTCTGTGTAGGTTCTGTGTCTTTCTGGAAAAGGCCAATTAACGACATGGAAAACTACTATCCCTAGATGCTCTTATACGCCAACGCCGTGATTCGACCGTTATTCTTTACTTCTTCCTGTTTACTGCTCTCATAGACTGCATTGCGCACTTCTTCGCCACCGTTGACGTCTACATTGTCATCCCAGTCACTACACTACCTAAACGTAAGCTTGTTCGTTCTCGTCCCTCCTTCGTCGCTGATCAATTATTTCACTTTCGTATATTTCTTACTCTTATAGTCCTTATCGGTTTTTGTACCTCACCTGTTGCCGTGCTAAAACAAGAGGCATACACTCAGATCTACCGCTTGGATGACTTGTATGGCGCTGAGATCAGGATTTGCATCCCCGCTGTATGTCGTTGTCCCCGCTGTTTTGCATCCAGGACACACACACACTTAGTCTTTCAGATCGTCAAGGGTAGGACTTGGTTCGCGAGGTGAATGACTGGCGCTTCCCTCAAGCGACGTCCATGCATGCACACCCAACTATGATCATGAGATAATAAGTAGATACAATCTAGAGCGGTGGATTAGGTATAGCCGGAATTCCTCGAGCGACAAACCAAATCCGACGTTTCCAGTGAGAAGCAGTATGGGTAACCCGCTCAAAGAGGTCCTCATGGATATCAACAACACGTGATCGTAACTTGCGCCGGCTGAGCCCGCGCCGGATCTCATCGAATCGAACGACGACCTCATCAATCTTGGGGCGCTTGTCCGGGTCCGCTTGAATCATCCTGGCAATCAAGGGCTTCATGAACTCAAAGCCGCGTTTTTCCTTTGGATTCTGATCAGTATTTGCACCTTCAACTTGTGCTTCTCAAAGAAAGCAACTAACCAGGATAAAGTCCATTTTAATCGCGTTACCGATATAGAAAACGTCGGTAGCGAACGGATCGCGAGGTTCGTTGGAGTTCTGAAACTCAGGAACATCTTTATCGCCACCCCAAATTGGTATTTCCTTTGGATTGATATCCGATGGGTCATAGCGCCGAGAAATTCCGAAATCAATGAAGTAGTATTTCGGAGATTTTTCCGTGCGACTGAAGTGTTTTGCATTACCGCCACAGTCCTTGCTCAAATCGGTGGCCACGGGGTGAAATAAGTCAGGATAGAGATGAGTAGGGTCCAGCATGATATTTCGGTTCATACAATCCCTGCAAGACATCAGCGCAAGAAAAATGTGATCGTTACTCAACGCACCGATGCGCAACGCGATGCTTGTGCATAAACATGAGCCCCTGAGAGAGTTTCAAGGCATAGTCATACACAGTCACATGTTTACATTACCTCGAACAACTGGCGGAAGCATTCCACCGCCTCTCCGATAGTATCAAAACTAGGATCAGTGTAAGGTCGGAGTAGTGGCATAACCATGATTGTTATATCATCGTCCAAATCCAGTTCGAACGCCTCGTAGACTGGAGCGCAATGGTTGGCAGGTTGTGACGCGAGGGTGTTTGACGAAAAATACATGGCAATATCAGCTTCGTATGGATGATCCCTTCGGTTTATACGCTTCAAGGTGACCACTTTCCCATCCGAAGACCGAGTCGCATCAATAACTTGGCCGTACTAGAATGACACGCGGTGAGACACCGACAGAAGGAAAAAAGTTGCGAACCTTTAGCCTCATGCCATCTTCACTATCCATCCAGTCCCTATTCGACGTGGTCCATGAGGGGACCCACTTGGGGGAATAACGAGGACGAAGCTGGTATCCACGATTGCTTAGTTGGTTGTAGCGATCACGCCACCAAACCTCTCTAGGATCGAGTTCTTCTGGCCGCGTGTCATCCGCTGTTCCCCACAAATCAAGCGTTTTCTGGGAAATCTGGGCGTCCACATCAGCTGACCGCGACATCACTAACCTGGCCCACTGGGATGCGCAAATGGCGGCGTTCAAGAAGCCAACCTTGTGGTACAAATACAAACATGCACCCACAAATATGATTGGTCGCGGAGTTTCAAAGAATTGGTGGAAGTAACATGTATTAATCTTGGTCGGATTCTAAGTTCTCTGATTCGATGGCCCTCCTTATCACCAACGAAACTAATTCCAGTTAGTTAATCGCATCCACTTCACTCAATGGATTCCACGGATCCCGCCACTGCAATCCTCCCAATTAGCCTTGGGACTGCTGCTGTGTTTGACCAGAATATTTTCCCTCTTGCTTATTATGAGGAAGGCGGTGACAATATCACCAAGGGCAGCTTTCTGATCAGGGCAACCCTAGAGGAGATGGAAAAGATTAAACAACTCGGCATCGATCTCAATAAAAATGAGGACTTCATTTTTAATACGAGGCTCAACGTCGAAGTGTCAGTACTCACTGAATCACTCACAGTTGTCCACTACGTCTGCTCATGTGTCTTTAGCCTGAAGGCGCGCAAGGCGAAATTACAGAAAAATAGCAGAACTCTCAACCCATTCAAAGGCTTTTTCAACTACAGAGCAGCGCGACTGTTTCATTCCGCATCAAGAGCTCTGTACCTCGAGACAAAGGTTGGTCGTCCAATCACCATTCGTGACATACATTAAGCGTGCTTCAATCAGCGTACATCCGAGAAGATCCACAGAGAGGAAGAACTCATGCGAGTGGTTCCGACCACACGAGTGCAAATATTGAATGGTATGTTAGAGATGCAATATTGTTTTATCCCGGATTCAAGGGTTCATGCTCTGCTATACCTAGATGGAGTACCACCGGACGCAGTGATCGGTGGGATCTCTGTTGATTTGCCCAACGGATTGGACGATGATGCCAAACGAACCATCAGCGATGCACGGAAGATGATAACTACTACAAATCCATTCCAGGACAATCCTCTCATTTCGCAACTCCGCGATGGTGAGATGTATGGGGTGGTCCAGCACGGTAATGACTGATTGGTAGGTCTACGTATGTAGACGAGCAGGAAATTACTCTTGCCGACACCGCGAGTCTACTTAGCCAGGATGCGGATGGCACTGGCCAAAGTGACCCAACATCCGTTGCCTCTCCCACAACCCCCCAAACCATCAGCATATTCAATGTTATCCAAAACTCTATAGTGACAACAAATTCCTCTAGTCTGGAGGGGTTCACACTTAATCACGGTGAATAGGGACATTGGAGGTTGGTTATTCTTTCACACCGCAACATAGTGAAGTATTGATGCCTGTGTAGAATCGGCCACTCGAGAGTTCACATCATAATGTTGTAGCCCGCACCGTCAGTCACCCACAGTATTACCCTTATGTATATATCGAAAGCCACTGTATATTTTTTTTGTCGAGTTTCCGACCTGCTCGCCGATCGCCAAGGTAGAGAATACAAGTCTGCGCCAGACTGGGTTGAGAGGTTGGTCACCCAGCTCAAGTCCCGTCTTCTACTTACTAGTAGCATCCTCTGCCCCCCTTATCACACTTGCTACATCTCATAGGCAGAGATTGCCATATTTTGAAGAGTCTGCATGACGACGAGAAGGATCGGACACGTTCACCCAGATGGTAATAAGCACATCTTGCGTAATTGGGTCGAGGATCGCATCGTGGAGAAGTAGCGAACCCCCAAGCCTGACATTGATGCCCGAGACAACACCATGATGGGAGGGAGTGAGGGGTATTGAGCTGGGGGTTGAGCGGGGATCGTTATGAAGTGTGGGAAGTGCAAATGCCTGGAAATGAGTATGCCACCCATCAGCTTGAGTGTAAGACGACAGGGCTAGGATAAACTTGTAATCCGGTCGACCTTGAACGACGATAACACGAAGTTCAATCCAAAGCTCACACTCGTCTCGTTGTCCCCGACACCTCGCTCAACACCATGCATGCAAATGGACGACCCTCGACGTCGACGGCAGAAGCGCAGTGAAACCAGTCCCAGATTTCCACGCGTTGATCGATAAAGGGTCTTCGCACTGAAGCGCCCATCGAAATTCAAGTCATAACACAATATTTGCGCGCTGAAAGCAATGAGCAGGAACCGCCCGAAGACCAAGCTCACGCCGAGGTCATCACTCTTGTACCGAAATTCTCTGACTCTTTTCATCTGGGAAGAACTGCCACCCCGAAGATTTTGATGAACGCGAAGACTGATCAGGAGCGCTTTTTCCAGGTAAGATTGCGAATGGAAGGGACAGGGAGGATTCATTCGGCTTTGCGATAGGCGTTGGTCCATACCTCCCTGTAGTAGGTAGCATGGTTCAGGTACCGCGAGACCTGTGGGATGGTTCTAGATACTCGTGCCTGAAGTGGCACACAGATATGGCACGTACCTTGCGTATTCGCAAGATGTCTGGAACGTCGATATGGGAAAACATTGCATGCAAAACTTCTTGTGGGAGTCGGCAGAGAGACATCACAGAAAAGAACGCTGAGAGATCAAGCTAGGTGGGAGTTTGACTGGAGACAGATAAGTGCTTGGAACGGGTTACATCTGGGTTTTAGAAAGCCAGTGACAAGTTGACTAGTGCAAATCCTGCAATCAAATTTTTGGGCGGCAGATATCACGTACACGAGACTGAATGCCATGTGGCTGTGCTATTGGAATGCCAACTGCGGACTCGGACGAGTGGTAAGATTTCCAGCTTCATTCGTCAACAGAGATTACACTCCGTGTAGACGGGCTGTATATTCGAACTTGGGAATTAAATGGCTGACTGGTGTCAGCAGGGACCTTACTTGCCGCATCAAAGTAAATGAGGTTTTGGAATAAAATTTTGATCGAGCGTTGTCGAGTGATACATGGAATCGGAATGTGACAGAACTTTGATAGTCCCAACATGCAGCTCGTACTATTATTGTTCAGGTTTCAAAAAAAAATGTTGTACAGAATACCGTGACCCCCCACCCATCGACTTCAGACCGCAAGATCCAAAATTTCCACCACACTATACCTCGCCATGGCCGATCGCAGACAAATCCGCCCAGAATAAGGATCATAGTCCAACAGCGTGCGAGGGGTTGGAAACCGCAAGATGCAAGGGTACTCTACGACCCTGGCCCTGTGCTGCTCTTCACCGTCGTCGCCAACGCCGTTATCGCGCTTGCCAGCGCTCACGTCCGCGCCGCGCAGGTCGTACTCGAGTGCTGAGACGATCCCGTACGAGCCAGGCTCGAGCGTGTAAAACGCCCGGCCGGTGCCGTTAAACGAGGGGTGGAGGAACGTTGCTCTGGGGCGGCCAAACGGACCGAGCAAGTGGAACGTGATGGTGCCCACTGGTTGATCACTGGAGGTATGGGCGGCGCTGAGACGGAGGATACCGTGTTTCCACAGGGGGCTGCGAGGACGGGAGGCCTCGAACGCGTTTACCCGGATGGCAATGAGCACGTCTTGCGTGGTGGCATCCACCACAGCGTCGTGCAGGAGGACGGGGTCAGGCAAGGTGATGCCGGGGACGATCCCACAATGGGAAGGATTGAGGACAATCCGTGCGGTTAACTGGCGATGACTGTGTGGAGGAGGAAGCGCAAACGCCTGCAAGAACGTGCGCCACCCGGCGGCTCGGGTGAAGAATGACCTGCCTATGAGCACATGCGTCGACGTCGAGATACTCGTGGGCGAAGTAAACTCGTCAACAGTATCCATGTCTGGTAGCTATGTTATAGATGTTATTTAGACCTGCAACAGACAAGCGGAAGAATAAAATGACTCACCTCCCGAGGTGAACCTGAGATGAAGGGAGAGAACACGACTTGAGCACATGTGTGCACGTCCAAGGCAATGTGGTGCCAAAGGTCATCGAAACCAATGCTGTCGCCCAGGACCACGATCACGCGAGGACCAAGGTCGACGCTCCCGACATAGAATGAGAAGTATTCGAATTGTTGAAGAAGATCCAGAGACACTTCAGACTTCTCCCTTACATTCAACGAAAAGATGGAACTACGCAGTAGCGATATTAGTGTCATCTCTGAACTGTGTCGAATGTCAAAGCTTACATTCGTACCCGCCCCTTCTCGGTCGCCTCTTTCAACACAGCGCACGCAAACGAGCGACCCTCGACGTCGATGGCAGAAACGCAATCAAACCACTGCAGGGCTCCGTTCGTCGCCCGGTAGATAATGCTCGCGCCCGAGTTACTATCAGCGACATCGAGGTTCAAGTCATAACAACGGACCTCCTCCTTGAACGCGATGAGGAGGAACCGCCCGAGGACCAACTTGACGCGAAAGTCTATGCCTGTATATCGAATTTCTCTCACCTTCAACGTCGATCTTTCCGTTTGGGTGTCGCCGCCACCGTGGCCAAGGTTTCGATTGACGCGAAAGCTAGATACAAGCGCGACTTCCAGGTCGTGTGCGGATTGTGAGAGGAAGGGGCCAGGCGGAGAGACAAACTCGGCCTTTCGATATGCATCGCTCCATACATCCCTGCTGAGGCTAACTCCATTCAGGTAGCGAGATACCTGTAAAATTATCTCATTCTGGCCCAACGCACCCTGAATCGCAAACGACACACACCTTGCGAATTCTCAAGATGTCTGGTATATCGAGATAGAGAAGTATACCCTGCAAAACCTCCAAGGGAAGGCGGTTGAGAGATAGCGATGTAGAATCTGGCATGCTGTCAATCGACAAAGCTCCTTTGGATCAAAGTGGTACGAGGCTGATGTGCTTCTAAACTGAAGGATATGTCGATTCTTCACACGGAGGTAATTTGAACCTTGCATCAAAAAGCGATGTTGATATGGCGTACGTACGAATACTACAGCGACGTTTTGCAGTCCGTCGCGGTATCTCGAGGACTTGATCTTAATGGATGTTGGAGATGTAGTTGAGATGCAGTGAGAATCATGTTCCGCAAATGACCTCGATTCGGAGGGACTGCCCAATTTTACCACGCTACCACACCCTCAAGCCCCCATTATATCGACCAGCAGTGACGTCCTTCTGGGCGTCTGACCGTCAGCATTGTTACAGGTTTAGATGATGAATTGAATAATGCAGATTGAAGACGATTATTCGAACTGACATCACCGGATGTTACATTCAGAATTTACTCCCCGTACGTACCTCCCTCGTTCAATCTACACAGCAAAATCCCAAACCTCAATCGCCTTATAATTCGTCGTGTCACGCCCAAGACACACCCGACCCGTATATGGATCGTAGTCCAACAGGCTGCGCGGACCCTGGAACTGCAGGACGGATTTGTACTCTACGAGCTTCGCCGGATGCTCGGCGTCCTTACCATCGGCAAGAGCGCGCAGATCGAACTCTGATGCTGAGAGGACGTGTGCGTCCGTGTCGGCCATATAAAACACGCGGCCGGTGCCATTGACAGAGGGGTGAAGGAAGCGCGGTTTGGAGTAGCTGACTGGACCGCGCAGTACTAAAATGATGGTGCCAACCTTGGAGTCGTGATCCTGCGGCATACGGGTGCGGGTGGCGCTGAGACGTAGCATGCCGGAGGCCTCCAACCCATGTATCCGGAACGTTATGAGGATGTCTTGTGTTGATGAGTCTAAGACGGCATCTCGGAGCGGTACGATACCATTGACGTTGATGCATGGAAACGAACTGCGGTGTGAAAGGCTGAGAGTGGTCGGGGAAGAGGTGAAATGGTGACAAGTATCTAAAGGTGGAAGTGCAAAGGCCAAGAACGCCTTCCATACAGCGACTCCGGTGTTAATGATGCAAATTGACTTGACTAGCAGT